>PVJL010006241.1:0-42354 GCA_004026885.1 Lyroderma lyra | reverse complement strand
CAATTGGTACAACCACAATCTTCTATATTTCTGAACAGTACAGAAATATTGCAAGAGAAAGTAACTTGATTAAGATGCTGACTGTTGACTATTTTATAATTGGATTATTTTTTACTGTTTATAACAGCTTTATTGAGGTATAATACACATACCATACAGTTTACAATGATATGTGAATAAAGTGTACAATTCAGTGGTTTGTAGTATATTCACAGAGTTGTACAACTATCGTCACTAACTCCAGAACATTTTTGTCACCCTCAGAAAGAACTCTATACCCATTTGTAGTCAGTCCCCACCACCACTCTCTAGCTCCTGTCAACTACAAATCTTTCATCTCTCTGGATTAACCTGATATGTGGCCTTTTATGTCCAGTATTTTATTGTGTGGATAATACATTTTGTTCATCTATTTGTCAATTGATGGACATTTTGATTGTTTCCATTTTGGGGCTGTTATAAAGAATGTTGCTTTTAACATTCCAGTACAAGTTTTTGTGTAGACTTACATTATATCCTTAGGAGTAGAATTGCTGGATCATATAGTAACACGGTGCTTGGCCTTTGAGAAACTGCCAGAAAGTTTTCCAAAGTGATGGCACCATTTTATATTTCCACCAGCAGTGTATGTGGGTTGACTTTTCCGCCTCCTTACTTGTCTTTCTTTTTTATTCTAGCCATCTAGTGGTGTGAAGTGGTATCTTATTGTAGTTTTGATTCCTGTTGCATTTTAAGAGTTCTTTTTATATTCTAGATACTAGTCCTGTGTCAGAAATCCAACTATGACTTTTTCATTTACTAATTGTGGTTTTGGTATCAAGTCTAAGTACTTGTTGCTTCAGCTTTGCTTTTAGTACTAACCAGCAGCCTTTGTTCAAAAGAGAAAGTCCTCCTTAGTCAGTCCCGCAAATCCAGGTCTGCTGAGGGAGCCACAGTCCTCCCTCCAGTCGAGGACAGAGCCACCAGCTGGTGAATGTCGGGCACAGGGAGGGAAAAAGGAAGTGACCAGGTTTCTGGACAACCACATTCCTTCCCTTGGCACCAAGAAGGCTTCTTCTAACTCCTACCCTGATCCTGTTTCACTTCCAGACGCTGGAGGAGGAGCTGTTTGGGAACAATGAGGAGAGCCCAGCTTTCAAGGAGTTCTTGGAGCAGCTGGGCGACACGATCACGCTGCAGGACTTCAAAGGGTGGGTTTTAGCCAAGTGATGGCTCTGGCCCCCTAGATGAGGCCCTAGAGGAAAGGCCAGACTGCTGAGTTTCAGGGAGGGCCTGTGAGAGTTAACACCCACAAGAAACATGGGGTTGTTTTCAGCCAACAATCGACAC
This sequence comes from Lyroderma lyra, assembly GCA_004026885.1. NCBI lineage: Eukaryota > Metazoa > Chordata > Mammalia > Chiroptera > Megadermatidae > Lyroderma > Lyroderma lyra. Next base: position 41,025 of record PVJL010006241.1, on the reverse strand, counting down.
TCATTCCTAAGGAAATGGTGGTCCAGTGGATAATCCAGAATGGCAGATTATCTGAAAGGCATTGACATCTGGCCTTCGGATGCATGATGCTCTACCTCAGATCCGCCTTCCTAATTATGTTTGGCTCGGACAGAGAGTGAAATGCACCGACCTTCCCTGTCACTCACCTGCCAGCCGTTCAGGAAAGTTTGGAGGGGAAGTGACTCATTTTAGATAATACACAAAAAGAAAGGATAATTGAGAGTTGGTGGAAATACAGTAATTTGCCTGGCAGGAATCTATGCCACAGTCTACACTGCTTTAATTCTTCTGTAAGAAAGAATATCAATGCTATCGCCTGGAAAATGCTGGGCCTTGATTTTCCTTGGCAAAGGCAACATTTGGGAAGGGCCTTCAGACCTGGCCGGCTTGTTCTATGCTTCGTGGCTGGCACGTGGCTGAGCGCTCAGAACTCCCCACTCCAGCAGCCAAATTGATAGGATCTCCTAATGTGTGAAAGCACCTTGCTGCGTGCCTAGCAGGTAGTAGGTGTTCAGTGGTCACTTTGTTCCTCTACTTCCTTGCTTCCTCTTTTTCCTCCCCTGTCCCCCCCATCTTTCTCCCCTTCAAGATCATCACTGCTGTCTAGAGTTAATCACACGTGGGTTACAATCCCATCTCCACCACTTACTAGCTCTATTATTAGCTCTATGACTTTGGACAAGAGGCTTAATAACTCTGTAAGCCTCAGTTTCCTCATCTGTAAAAAGGGAGATAAAGATAGTATTGACCCCACAGGTTGTTTGGGGATTAAAATGGATAATATATGTGAAGTGCTTAAGCTAGTGCTGGGCGCATTGAACACGGACAGTCATTATTATTGTTCTTATTATACCACCTTGCATTGACTCTTAGATGCCATCTTTATAAGATGCATTCTGATTTCAGAGATGTTAAAATGTGAAAAATTGTGTCAGAATAGATGAAATAAAGTATACTCAGGAAGGACCCTGGAGATCATGTCATCCTGTCCCTTTATTTTATAGAGAAAAGAAACCGAGGCTTAGAGATTAAGTGATATGTCCAAGGTCTTCTGCTGACACAGGGGCAGAAGCAGGTCTAGAACCTGGAGCACTGGACTCCTGGCCCTGCGTGTTTTTCGCTATGCCAGGCTGAGCACATTTTTTGCCTCGTATTACTGTGCTTGGGGGCACTGACATCCAGGGTCCATTTTATTTCATTTTCTTAAAGGAACCTGCTTATTCCTCCCCCCAGTGAAGAATATGATGCATGGTTAGTGGCCCTGTTTCCATAAAGGAAGAGGGGCAGCTCCTGGAAGCCCACCCAGGTCCTTAGTACTTCTCTTGCCTGTCTGTGAGAAGATAGCCAGAGATATCTCCTTGGATACCTCCAGGCTGGGTGCTGCCATGGTCAAATGTCCGCATCAGGGACTGGCATCTGTCACCTCTTCAGGCGGACTCCAGAGCTCCCGTGGGGCTCACCACCATCCAGCAAGATGGGCAGTTGTCCTGGCTGTGGGCTGAGGACTTGGACGTGGCCTTACAGAGGGCAGTGGCTTACGTGCAGCTTTGGGGGCCATTGGCATCCAGAACAGCATTTGTCTGTGATTGTGGGGAGATGACCTCCCTTCCCACATGGCCCTATGGTGTGGATCGGACACAGCCAAGGCTTGACATGGAGGTTCTGCCTTTGTTTTTTTAATGCGGGTTTATGGTTAGAACAGCAGGACTCGTCTGCTGAGAAGAGCAGATCTGCCTGCTTTCCCTGCCTCTTTCAGCCCTCAACTCCCCATGTCTTCTCACTGGTTCCCGTGTCCTTAGGGAAGGTTACACCAAGTTGCCCTCTGACCCTCACTCTCTTTCTCTCCCTGGCACTTGCCCTGTTTTTTTTTCCTGACAGTTTCCGAGGAGGCCTGGACGTGACCCATGGACAGACGGGGGTGGAATCGGTGTACACGATATTCCGGGACAGGGAGATCATGTTTCACGTCTCCACAAAGCTGCCGTTTACCGAGGGCGACGCCCAGCAGGTAACCCGGGCTGGGAGGGCTCTGGGAGCCCGGGGCGTGTGAGGTGAAAGCCTGCTTCTGGTCCGATCTACCTGAGGGACTGCAGCCCCACTCCCTCTTCTCATAATCAAGAGGCCAGTCTGTTCCGCTGTGTTCTCGTCAGAGCCTGTTCTGTCGCATTATCTCGCCAAGGCCTGGTCAGCAGCCTTTTGTGGGAGGCAGGCAGGGCTCCTGGTTATACCACTTTGACCGATGGGGAAACGGCAGCTCAACATGGTTAAAAAACTGTTTCCCAGTTGACTGGGGGCATAGCGGGGAGCAGAGCCCCGGCGCCCTGATCATGTAGGGTCGTGGTGACAAGTGCGGATGGGGTCTGCCAAAGGTGGCCCGAGTCTGCCCTGCACTTAGGGAGGGGTGTGTGACTCAGGGCAAGCCGTTTAACCTTGGGGTCTCGTTTTTCTTATCTGTAAAATGGGGATGATACCATGTATGTCAGAGGGTTATTGTGGGATCTGAATGGAGAGCTTAGTGCCAGGCCCGGCTTGTGGCGGGCTTCCTGTCTAACAGCTGTTCACTATCCAGGCCACTTGGCGTTTGCTCTCCCTCCTGCCCCAGCGACATGAAGCTGGTGATGGCATGAGGCAGTGTACCCCCCGCCCCCACCCCAGCTTTTCTGGTCTCACGACCTCTTCTCATCACACCTGCCTGTGCGTGAGACCCCTGCTTCCAGGGTTTTCCTGCTCGCCCTCTCATCTGCCACTTCTGACAGCTGCGTGTCCCCAGGCTGGGCCTGTTGTTGTTCCTCCGGGAGCCCTGAAACTAGTGGCTGATCCCTGGCTGTTGCCTCATTTACCCCATCCCACTCTTTATGGCCTTTTAAGTCTCTAGGAAAGTGAATGAAGGTGGGCCGTTCACCGCCTCTGACCCATCCATTTCTGAGCAGGGAACTGGGGAGGGAGCACAGATGTCATATTGTAAACATAGTGCTTGGCTTCTTTGGAAAAAAGGAAATTGGCAAATGAGACTGTGATTTGGCTCTAAAATAACTACTGAATGTTCCAGAAACAAATGGGAGCAGGATTCCTTTTGTATCCAAACTAAGTTTTCTCTCAGTGTTTCACCTTCAGTCTCTGCTCTCTCATACCCCCCTTGACCCCCTACCCAGCCTGAGGCTGAGGTCTGTTCTCTGCCTGGCTCTCTCTCACCTCTGTTAAGTGGGAAGTATACAGAACTTGGCTCCCGGCAAGGACTGAATAAATACTAATTTTCTCTTCCCCAAGAAGTGGGATGATATGGGTGGAATAGGTCAGACAGTTTGTGTTAAAGTGCCCAGCATGGGGCTTAGTATATAGCAGGTACTCAATAAATGAGAAACTCAAAGTGAAACATGGATAGGACCTGCACGCAGTAGGGGCTTAACAAAGGAACAAATGCATATGTAAGCACCTAGTCAGAACGCAGGTGTATAGGAGGACCTTCCATTTGCATTGTGCATGTCAATAGCCCAGCATGGTTCCTGACACACAGTGGGTGCTTGGTGACTGGATCGCCTGTGAAAACACCTGGCACAGTTTGGAATACTGAATTGGGGTTGGATTCCTCTCTCCCCCATGACCTCCGCCAAGCCAGGTTGCCCATGTTTCTCTATGCATTGCTCTTCTCCCCTCTGGTATAGAATGATCTGCTCCCTCATCGCTGCTCATCTACTTGTCCATCATGTGACCCGATCTCCTCTTCCAGGAAGCCCTCTCAGATTACCTCCAGACCTCTAATTTTGCCCTCTTCTCTGCTCCCAAGTGCCAGGCAGTTGTGTGCAGGAGCTGATATGGCACTTCTGGGTGGTGGCTTTGTTTGTGTTCTCAGGTGGCTTCATCCATGTTTGTGTCTCTCCTGGATCGGTGACAGGCTTTGCCATAGCACACCCCAGCCGTCCTCTGTTCACTAGTTTCCCAAAGTCCCCAGTCAGGGCTCTGCACGCTGTAAAGCTCAGTAAGATGCTTGCTATCTCCACCTAACAACTTAGGCATCTCCCCCATTTTTTTTCTTTTTGATGGTTTCTAAAGATTGAAAGAAAAAGCTCCCTGGAGAGGTAGGTCTCAGAGTTCCAGGGTTTATGTATAAAGATAGCATAATGAGGAATTTTGTGTATAGATCTATTCTGCTTTCAGGATGTTCCTAACTGGCTCATGACAATGGACCACGTTTTGTTTAGCTCCAGAGAAAGAGACACATTGGAAATGACATTGTGGCCATCATCTTCCAAGAAGAAAACACACCATTTGTCCCAGATATGATTGCCTCCAACTTTTTACATGCCTACATTGTGGTGCAGGCTGAGAGCCCGGGCATGGAGACCCCATCCTACAAGGTAAGGAGAATGTCTCCGTGGAGGAAGTGCTGGTCCAGCACCTCAGCACACGTTATGGATTCGGGGATAACAAGGAACTCCAGTTCCCCATTGGTCCTCAGGCCATTCTCCAAAATGGCACTCTCTTTAGCTTTCATGTGGTTGATTTTTCACGGTTCTCAGGTTTCTGGGACTAGGGGGCTCGACTCTTGGTGGAGAGCACTTTCTGAGGTCACCTCATCCATCTGACTGCTTCCAGGCTCAGTGACGTCTACCTCAAGGGTTGCGAAGCCCAGGTGCCCGTATTTGTAATCTGGTAATGCCATTTTCTAGAGCAGTGATTTTTCAACCGCCAGTCCAAGGACTGGGTTCGGTCCGCCAGAAATTTCAACTAATTCGGTGAAATAGTTAAAATCACACTGAAGTAAACTTGTTCTTCTCTTATAAACCGTCCTGAAACTATTGCACGGGGCAGCGGGAAATTTCTGGTGGACCAGACACGTCTGCAGACTGGCGGTTGGAAACCACTGCTGTAGCATGAGGCAGAACCAGAGGAGAGGGAGAAAGAGAAAGTGGAGAGGACTGTCAGGAAGGGAAGAGGAAGGAGGGTGGTAACAAGGGAAAGAGAGAGAAAAGGGGAAGTATTAATGGCAAGAAGGGTGGAGGGCAGGGGCCTGGTAGACCCTGGGCACTAGGTGGACCTCTGGTTTAGCTCTTCTGGAGTAAGTGGTGGATCTTAATTTGAAGACTCTCAGGGGTTGTGAGTACCTGGGTCTCAGGCTCATGACCAGTTGGTGGGTTTTAAGATGGACTCAGAATCCTCACGAATGCAGATGAGACTGTCGTCCTCAGAAGCCCTGACCCTGCCTGCTCCTGATGGCTGTGTCAGTAACCCTCCCCTCCTCTTCTCCACGAGAAGCAATCCAACCTCTTGGGCAGCAGTTTCTCTATATCACAATGGTGTTAGGGGGCCTGGGGCCCAAGGAAGATAGACTGCGGGAGGGTTTTTTAGGTGGATGTTGGGTAGTTTTTGAACCCCTTGCAGATATGTGCAAAATATTTGAGCTTATGTGCTTCTTTTCATTTTTCCAGGGAGAGAGGCCATAGCTCAGGTTCTCAGAGGGCTGCTTGCTCCCCAAAGTGTTAGGAACCTCTGTTACAGGGAGAGGAAAAAAGAGTTTGCCATTGCTAATGGGAAACCCTGAGGCTTGAAAATGTTTTCGATATAATAACTTAGGCTCATGCTGCTTCCTGGGGTTCACAAAGCCATAGTGCTTCATGACCGTCTTCATGAAGTGGCAATTTTGCTTGAAGATTTTGGGAAATGATGTTACATAATTGTTATGTCAGTACCAAGCCAGATATATTAAGTGCAAAATTCATAATCAACTTTAAATCCAAATACAAGATGGCAAAAACAAAAAGCAAGCCAAACCAAAAGAAAGCCCACACCTCTCCCCTGTGGAGGAGAGCTCATTCCTTTCCATGCCCATGTTCTTGTTCATGCTCCTCAGTCATTGTGCACTTTTAGCTGAAAAGTTGGAGAAGCCATGATTTGGTCACTTCCTGGAGGGCTTCGGGATCACCAGCTTTGACCCACATGGGCATTCACTTCAAATTCCGTTGAATTTGTTGGTGGAAGCAATTTTTATTCATTCAGTGCCTATCGTGTGCCAGGGGTAGGGCATGCTTGAGTGACATATAGAACTAGCATTCAGGGAAGGGACAGAAGAGCCAGTGAGTTTAGTTCAGCTGCTGGGCCACTCAGACAGCCAAGTGGTTCCCCCAACCATCATTAGAAGCAGAGAGCTACTGATCAGGGTCCCCAGAGTAAAGCTATGTGATTGGAGGGTTCCCAGACCCGGCCAGGCAGTCACATGCATATGTGTGGGTTGTCTACTGGGCTTCTGCTGGCAGCATGAGGCCTCTTGTGCATGTTTAGTATTTGCTTTTTGTTTCTGATAGGAAATGAAGCTCAGCTAACTGGCTTCTTCACCTTCCTAAGAGCTTAGTGGAGTGGGACAATACAGAGAAAATTCAGAGGTCCAAATACACCACCCTACCATCGGCTTTGATGTTAGAAGCCTTTACCAAGTCTTTCCAGCCACAGTCTGTGGTCCAGAGAGAATCACTGTCCTCAGAGAGGTAGTGAGAAGCAGAGACATAGGACCCACAGGAAGAGCCAAGTTGTCCCTAGGATGTGGGACCTTGTGCCGTACCTGCCAGGAAAACATTGAGGTAGGAGGGCAAGACCTGTGATTGGGACCGAGGGGCAGGGGGCAGTCTCCAAGGTGCTCCCCAAAGCTCTGTCCATCCATACCCCCAGCAGCACCCCAGGTGGTGAGCAGACTGAGGAGGACCTGGTTAAATCCCTCAGGGGTTCCAGGGTGAAACAAGACCTTAGCTGACACTTGGAGGTTGAGGGGCTGTGGCAAAGGAGGGTGAAGTTTCCCCAGGGCCTGAGGGATTCCCCAAAAAGCCCCCACTGGAGAGGATGCACAGCAGGAAAGAAGAGGGGCAGTGGCATGAAAGGTGGGGTGAGAATGTGCAGGAAAGGGCCCCAGACTGAGAGGCTCAGGAGCCTGGGAACCTGGGTTTCTGGTCCTGGGCCTGCTTCTAACTGCTGTGTGACCTTGGGCCAGTTCCTTCTCTCTCTGGGCCTCTGGTTCTCTCTGTGCGAAATGAGGAAGTTGGACTAGACAACCTCTGAGTTCTTCCGACCCTGACATGCTGTGCGAGAGGAAGGAGGGGGAACTGAGAAATGTGTGTGTGTGTGTGTGTGTGTGTGTGTGTGTGTGAGAGAGAGAGAGAGAGAGAGAGAGAGAGAGAGAGAGAGGTAGATTAAGAAGTGGTTTGGGGGAACTCTGTAGTATTTCAGGTGTCCTTTATTAGGTGCAAGTCAGTAGGGAAAGAAAAAAATAACAACAAAAGAACACTGGGCTACCCCCTTACTGGGTATTTGCTCCATGGCAGGTAACCAATGTCACCCCAGTAAGTCTAACTATAAAAACGAACAAATGAATGAATGAATGAATGAAAGAAAGAAAGAAAGAAAGAAAGAAAGACAAAAACCAAAACACAGTCTTCTTGAATCCTCACAAGCCCCTGGCTAGGCAGTATCTCTCATTAGCCCTGTTTTACAGGGGGGAAATTGAGGCAGAGAGCTTCAGCCACTTAAGGCCTGAGGCCATGGAAGTGACGGGCAGGAGTCCCATCCAGGTCTGCCTGTGACCATCAGCACTGAGCCATCGGGGCAGGCGGAACTTGGCTCCAGAGCTCGGGTGTGCATGGAATGTCACATCTGATTATTTTTCAGGCATAAATTTTGTCCCTATCCTGCCAGGTTGGAAGAAATTCCAGCGGAGCCATCTCTAGGACTCCTTCCTCTCCCTACCGGAGGTCACCCTGTCTCTGACCCCTAGAGTTCTGCAAAGGTCTCAGGAATCTTACATGCAGCAGACACTTGGGGAGGAGTCCTTCCTCTCCTCTCTGATCCATCATCTGAGCCTCTCCATGGTTCTCCAAGGCTTCCAGGCCATGCTGGGGTGTGGGGATCTTGCCCTTTGAGGTTCCCCACCTCCTGGTACATCCTCATTCTCATGCGTCCCAAGCCTCCTTTGGCTTCCCAGCCTTGAAAAGGCCTCTTTCTCAGTCACCTCCTGCCTCTCCCCTGAGCCCTCCTGGCCCCTGCTGGGAGGCCCTGGCTGAATTTAGAAAACAGGAAGGTGGGGCTGTGTTGGGGCAGCTTCTGCTTTCAGCCCAGCAACCGAACCATCCCCAAGAGGAGGGAACAACAAAGGCCCGGGTGCTTTGTTTGAAAGGGGTCAGGAGAGGGATCACAATGGGGACAGAAGATGAATGGCTGTCACAAGGAAGGATCCTGTCTTCTGCTTTCTGACATGGCCGCTGCAGGGGGCTCTCTGGCTGGGGGACTTGGTATATTTGAGAGCACAGATGAAGCCACTTACCCAGTCAGCACAGCCCAGCACGGTCTAATGCAAGCCTGAGAAGGGGGGCTGTGGAGGGGGGAGGAGGGGAGAGCTGGGCCTGGCCTCTGGCCTTGTTCCAGTTGGCGGCCCCTCTCCAGATTCTGGCTCTGAGAGGAATTCTTGACTTGTGCCATGGGTACATTGTGGGAAACTGTGTTTGGCAGTGGGAGCCAGCCAGAAATCATATCAGACAAACCTGCCCTGGATCCTGGCTCTGGGCACTGCAGTTTGGGCCATGCAGACAACCTTGAGCTTTGGGAGAGAAAGCCTTGAGCTTGGTATTGACCAGCCTTCTCCCTCTCCCTTCCCCTCCAGACCCTGGCAGGGCCCTTCCTTGGCCTGGCTCCGAGCTGCCTGCTCACCTGGTCTGGCAGACTCTCAGCATCTGCCCTACTTCACAGGCCAGGGAGGCTGGCAGTGCACCAGGGCCGGGCTCACGTCAGCAGCCACCCGCCTGGGGAAGGGAGAGCGCAGAGTCTCCAGAGAGGCCTGCAGCCTCACGGGCCGAGGACAGGTGAAAGCAGGGCACGTGCCTGCAGAGCGGAGATGGAGGTGTAGCGTCTCAGAGCACCTGGGTGCTCTCACTCCATTAGTTCATGCCTTGCCAGGCTGGCCATGGCACACACCCACCCAGAGCCTGGTACACCCCTCTGCAGCAAACTTTAATGTCCTTCACCCCCAATGCCCAGCCTGGGCCCTGCACTCCTTTAGTTCAAGTCAGCCTGACTGACCTGTGTGTGGGGTCAGGGCTCTCAGACGCTTGTCTGCCCACTGCCTAGAAACTCTCAGGAGCATTTATAACAGTTGCAAATTCCTGGCTCCACCCCAGAGCTGCTGACTCAGTAGGTTTGGGGTAGAGCCAATGCAATTGGTATTTATTTTTTAAACACTTAAAGTGATTGTGATGTTCTGAAGGTCTTCCTCATGCCCTCCTGGCCACCTGTGGTCAGGTTTGGGAGTCAGTGTTGTGGGGAAGAACCCCAGAGCAGGGTCTGGGTTCTCTGTGCATTAGAATTAGGGCCCCAGGCTGCTCCTCAGCCCTGCCCAGTTATCTTGCCAAACTTGCTTCTGGCCCCCCAGCAGTGCAGAAAAGAGCATGTGAATGGCTGCATGATGTCCAGCCCCACTTCTAGAAACACTGCCGTGCTGGTGATGGCTCACACAGGCATTTTGTTTGGATTCAGAGAGAGAAGAGGAGCAGATCTGCTATGGGAAGTGGGGCTCCCCCAGGGCCAGGGCATGGCACGTGGAAGGCATTAGCACCCATGGCTTGGATTGCTTCCCTCCTGGCCCACACCGAGCCTCTGTTTCAGGTCTCAGTCACTGCGCGGGAAGATGTGCCTGCTTTTGGTCCACCTCTGCCCAGTCCCCCCGTTTTTCAGAAGGTAAGAAACTCTTCTTTCTGCTCCTCTCATATCCAAGACACCAGGTTCCCATCCCCGAATGGTAGTGGTTGGAGTGGAGCTCAGTCAGGGCTCTGGACCTTAGGAGGCCCTTTGGCAGGGTTGGGGGACCTCCTTGACCTCCTTCCTTGGGGTCTCTCCCCAGCTCTCCTCTTGGAGCCAGCCGGGCCTGGCACAGGGCGGAGTGTTTTCCCTTTTGCTAAAGGAAGCATTTTTATATCATGCTGTAGTCCCAGGAGCCTGGGGCAAAACTCGCCTCTTGTCATGGAAATGCCATCGTGGGTGTGGAGGGTTGATTTCCTGGGACCAGGGAAGCTGGCTTCTGGGTTGGCACCTTACCAGGTGGGCTTGGCCTGGGCTAAATATGATCAAAGGTTAGAAGTGGCCTTCCAGGGCTCGCCCAGACTGTCCAGGGCTCTCTCAGACTCCCTGTGGCACCTCCTGTTGCTGAGGCCGGGAGAGTCCTGGGGCTTCTCGTCTGTTCCAGGGCCCAGAGTTCAGGGAGTTCCTGCTCACCAAGCTCACCAACGCAGAGAACGCTTGCTGCAAGTCGGACAAGTTTGCGAAGCTAGAGGTGAGGGCGAGGTTTCTGACGGTCTTCCTCCTGTCCTCTGGGCCGCCTGTTCGCCAGCCTCTGTCGGGGGTCTGTTTCTGGAGGCTGTTTAAGATAGAAAGCACTGTCTTTGCCCTGCTAAGCCTTCAGGCCTGTGTTGATATTGGAACTCTTTCTTCTTGTGGAAACTAAATCCAAAGTTCAGGTCTAGTCAACCAGTCACCAGTCATTTATTGAGCACACACTCTGTGCCAGGTTCTGTTCTGCTTCCTGGTATGTGGGCATGAGCGAGACTCCGTTTCTGCCCTTATAGAGCTGACAGGCTGGTGGGAGGGACGATTGCTAAAGAGACAGGTATGGTACAGAGTGCCAGGTCTGGGCCCTGAAGGGGCTGTGACTCAGGAGAGTGACTGTCTCTGCCTGTGGGGACTGGGATGTATTCAGGAAAAGCTTCTTGGAGCAGGTGGCCCTTCTGCTGGTGAATCTGGATATCCGATATGCCTTTTGCCGGGAGGAAAGAGTGGGGAGGGTTACTCCAGGCGTGGGAAACAGCATGAGCAAAGAAGCAGAGCATAACTTCATGTAGGAGCTCCAGAGGGTTTGATATGGCCGGAGAGAAGGACTCGTGTGGGGGGGTGGAATGGTGGGAGACTGAGTCGGAGACGTTGGTTGGGTCAGACTAAGAAGGGCTTTGAGTTAGAGGTGGCGGGGCCTTAAGTACTTTGGAGGGAGAGTGATGTTTGATTTCCATATTAGATGATCACTCTGGCTCACAGTGGTGGGGAGGACAGATTAAATAGGAGTAGGGCAGGAAGGGAGGCCAGTTAGAAGCTGTTACAGAAGCCTAGGACAAATGATGATGGCTTGCTTACACCGGCTACAGAAGGAAATGATTTGGGGTCAGTAGGGAAGACTTGATGGACTTCTGCATGCAGTGGTGGGGGAAAGTGGAATTGTAGGGTGGCCATAAGGCCTCAGCTGGGGCTCTTTGCTGACATGGGGACCGGTGGGTGAGGAGCTCTGTCAGGACCTGCTGATAGGGAGGTGCTGCAAAGGCTGGGTTGTTGAAAGAGCTAGTCCTGGTCTGGGTGAATGGCATCCCCTGAAGGTTGTACGAGCTGTGGTGTTAACTGCAGCGTGTGTGAGTGTGGAGCCCAGCCCGGCCCTCTGTCACACTGTCACCAGAGTGCAGTTGGCTAGAATAGCAGCCTTCAGGCGAGGTGTCTGGAGCCCCCAGGGAGAGGGCACATCTCTGCCCTCGGTGCCAGCTCCACAAACCCCACCCTCTTCCCTTCCAGGACCGGACGAGGGCCGCCCTCCTGGACAATCTTCATGATGAACTCCACGCCCACACACAGGCCATGCTGGGGCTCGGCCCAGAAGAGGACAAGTTTGAGAATGGGGGCCATGGGGGATTCCTGGAGTCTTTTAAGGTATGCGTGCAAGAGTGGCCAAGGACTGCTTGGCAGGGAGGCGCGGAACAAACACGGGAGAAGGTCCAGGGTCCACGTGATCCTGACCCCAGAGCCCAAGTGCCAGCCAGAGGTGGCAGGACCTGCAGGGGCACTGCAGGTATTTGTGAAGGGCAGGGGGACCAGAAAGTGTGAGCGGCCAGAGCAGCCAGCAGTGTCTACTGCGCCCTCCCCATCCTTCCTTGATCTGGGTCATCTCCTCCTGGATAGGAGTCTGACAAGTAGGGCCTGGGAGAGAGTTAGCAGCAGGAGAGGAGCCTGTGCGAACCAAGACCATTGCTGCTTCCATCTACCTCCTTCTATGGTGGGGCGCCCAGGGTGGCAGGAGCAGGGACACAGTCTTAGGGGTCTTCAGCAGCTAGTGTGGGATACTTCAAAGATTCTTGCCAGCTGGCAGGGCACTGGAGGGCCTGGCTAGGGTCACTGGGATGGAATTACAGGCAAGTCTCTGTGGACTTTGCAAAGGGAAGACCTTTCTAACCAGAATGAGCTGCTAAAAGAAGTAGTGAGCTCTCTGTCGCTAGAAGTATTCAGGGGGAGCTTGGGCAGCTGGCATGGCATAAAGAAGGCTCATCACCGATGGTTTGCCAAGTGTGTGTCGGTCCACACAGGACTTATGCCCAGCATCTGATCTGCACCTAGTTGTAACCCTGTGCAGTGGGCAGAATGGGGCTTGTTATTTCCATTCACACAAAGGGGACAGGATGAGAGGCTGCAGCACGGCTCAAAACCTTACCCCTACTTAGAGGTAGAGCCTTGTTTCATACTCGGGTTTTCTGGTTCTTAGGTCAGTGTTCTGCTGACTTGCCCGCTGCGGAGTGATTTGTAAAGCGACCGTTTTGGGGACAGTGTGTGGGGTTAGGGTTAGACCTGCCTTTGTTAGAATCCCAGCTGTGTGACCCTGGGACAGTCTCTAAAGTTTCTGAGCTACAGTTTTTTCATCAGCAGCACAGAAATGATAATTAGGACCTCTGTGATGGAGTTATTGGGAGAATTCATTGAAATAAAGTACAGAAAAGTTCACATGGCCTGGAATACAGTAAATGCTCAGTGCAAACGTGAGCTGTTTTTATTATCCAGTAACGAGAGCTTAACACACGTTATCCTGTCTAAAGCCTCACAACTTGTCCCTCGGCGCGGAAGGCTGTTATTAAGGGTAAAGTGATTTTGGTATAATAATTCATACCCAATTTTAAGAATTATGAGGGTAATTTTTCATACGAGGAAACTGAGACTCAGAGACACAATAATTTGTCCCAAGTCACCCAGCAAGCGCACGAATTGAACGTGGGTCTACCAGATTCCAAAGCCCATGTTTGTAATGGCTACGCGATGCTACCTCCCGGTTCCAGACCCAATTAAGATTCCACCCTTCCTAGCCTGGCTGGGGTGAGCCTGGGGTTTGTCCCCTGCTGCCCAGCCGGACTGCCGAGAGCAGGGCGGGGCTCTGCCGGCCCTGTTTGGGGCCAGCTGCTGAGATGCCTTCCGAGGGTGTGGGTGGGAGCCGCGCTGCTTGTCCAGGCTGGTGGGAGATTCCTGGGGCATCTGTTTCAGTCCTGAGGGACAGTGGCAGCCAGGGTGAAATAGGAGCTCTAGAGGGAAGGGGGCCGAGGGAGAAGAGGGATGAGGGAGGAAAGAGAGAGCCGGGTTGGGTGGCATAGGCAGGAGGGGTGACTGCGAGACATTCGTGTCACATCTCAAGGTCCGTATAATGTATACGTGAATTGAGCTGCAGGTGACTAGCTGACCTAATGTTATGTTTTGCAGACATTCAATGAGGCATTTGTTCCTTTCAGTTTTTCAGGTTTCTTTCTGTGTTTTGGAGTTAAACAATTGTTTTTTCCCACGTTTCATATATTTTTATAACCTGGAAAAGCTTGTAGGCTGCAGACACTCTACTCGTGGTGCCCAATGGATAAAATGGCCCAGCAGCTACGTACCGTCTGGAGGAGACTGACCCGAGGCCATTTGTCCAGTGCCCTGCATCTGGCAGGAGAAGCACTTGGTCCGTGTTGGACCCCCGTGGGTCTGACTCAAGGGGTTTCCAAGAGAGGGAGATGCTTCAGAACTTGATCATTACTTACTTGTCTTTGATCCAATAATGCAAGGAAGTTTTCTTTTCAACCCAAAACCCTTCTACTTGTTGGCTGGAGACAGACTCGCTTCTGCATTCTGTTTCCGTGCCTGTGTCTGAGGTGGCACTGTGGGTCAAGAGAGGGGACTGTCACGATCGTTTGCACAGAGCAGCTTTTTACCCCTCCCTGCTGGAGAACAGGAGCTCTTTTGCCCTGTCCCTTCCATCACTGCCCTCACGTCTTCCAGGTGGTGGAGGCCAGCACCAAGGGGCATGCCAAGGGGCACGGCAGCATGTGGCCGGAGGCCTCCAGGGCTCTGATGTGTGGGCCGTGCTGCTGGCTGGGCCTATGGTCTGTCTCAGCTCAGGAAGCTGTCTCTAGTTCTGGTATTTCTTCATGGGCACAATGGTGGCAGACTTATCAGCTTTCCTCATGGAGTTCCTCACTCAGACCTCCACGTAATCCCTCTTGCAAGAAGTGGTGTGCGGAATGATTCCAGGAAGAAAAGTTGCATGTTTTATCTCCTTCTGGTCCAAGTTCTCACCCCACAGCATCTGGAAGCATAATAGAGAATCCCCAGGGCTAAAAGCGACCGCAGCCAGCCCTTCCTGCCTCCTGGGACTGTTCTTCCCCACCCTGCAGCGCAGTGACCCTTTGTCCCTCTCTTGAGAAGCAGAGCTGTCACTGCCATGCGCTGTGCTCCTGGCACCTCACACCACTTAGAATAGCTCTTCACATCTTTCTTCAGTTCCACTGGCTGTCATTTAAGCGTTTCTTCCATGAGAGAACAGTTGGTTTTATGGACAGCTAGACCTACTTCTCAAACTTAGGTGCTTGGAGATATTTTCAGGAATCTACCAGTTCTACAAACACTTGGAAATTTTGCATTTTTACTTAGTTTATAACATAAAAATTGTATGTCTAATTATAGAGACTAAACTTTTGTAGTGAAACTCACAGTAAATAAGTAGGTATGTTGCAAATGAACCACTGGAGTAGGGGGTCTGTGGACAAATTCTTGGAGTTGTACAAGAAAATTTTTCTTTATAAAGGAGCTGCACATGACTCACCTTTGAAAAATATTGGTCTCTAGACTGTTGCTCTCCAATGCCATTCTCCACCACTGCCAGCTGTTGAAGTTTTTGTTGGTCCCCAGTGAAATGAAAAGAAAAAGTGGTCCTACGTGATGTATTAACATGATACGTACATAAAGCACACGGAAGCCCCATTTTGAGAAATGCTGAGCTAACCCAGTGGCCCTCATCATGCAGAAGGGGGAATGGAGGACCAGAGAGGAGAAATCACCCAGGGGCCCCAGAACTGGGACCGCAGAAAGCAGGGAGCTGTCAGGTGAATTTCTCCCAGCCTTTGAGGGACTGTGACAGTTACTGCACTGGTCTGAGCTGACACCTAGTGGCAGGAGAGGAGCATCAGGCTACAGATATCCCCAGCAAAGTACCTGCAGGCTGGAGCAGCTCAAGGATTGGAGCTCTGGTCTATCCCAGTGGAGATGTGGAGGGATTTCCTTCTCCCGTCAGGCTCTGTCCTTTATTTGTGCGGGTAGTGGGACAAGAGACCCTATACCAGACCTCAGGGTACTTCCTGATTAGCTGGCCATCACAGTGAGCAAGAAACTACATCTTTGTCTGCAAGGGCCCCTGCCTGTGTTGCTTGTCTGGTACAGATAGGCACCCCCTCGGCCCTCCCTCCCCCATTTAGTGGTCATCCCTGGGCATTGCATCCCTTGAGTTTGTTAAATTGAAACAACTCACAAAACCCATTTGTAAGGAAGTGAGGTTTGTGGCTGACCCAGAGGAGACGTGTCCCCTCCATGATGCTAAGTGGTGTTCATGTCCCCAGCTGAAATGAAGTGACACAACCAGATAATGAGAGAAGGACCCCATTTTCTTTTCTCATTTCCCCAAAGGAGAACTTGTGATGTGTGCCGAGGGCTTGGAAACCATGATGACTGAGGATGGGTGACAGAAGCAGAGATGATTCCGGGAGGAGAGCCGACTCTGAGGATAGCCAGGGACAGATGTGTGCAATATGGAATAGACTGGTCTAAGCCTCCAGGGTTTAGATATGGTAACATTTCAGCTCGGTGCACAGAAGGCCTTTCTGAGGGTGTCTGTCACTGGGAAGAGGGCAGTGGGCAGCCCGTCCCTGGAAGAGGGTAGATGACTCGTGGCCCAGATGTACAAAGGGCTGAGTGGGAGAGGGGCCACATGGTCCCTGGAGACCTCTTGATGCCTGTGCGCAGGCTTCCTGTGTCTGTCCCTTTCTCTCCCGCCTCCCTCCTTCCATACCACTGCCCTCTGTTCTCTTCTTCACCCTGTACCTGACTCTTCTGCCCAGTGCTCCCAGTTCTACTTTAGACCATGTCACGGGATGATTTTGTCCAAAAGGAGCATTATTTTAGGGTTTCAAGGTAGCCATGGTCCCTCTCTTTTTCTGTCCCTGAGAACTGAGGAGAAGAGCTGAACTTGAGTGAGCAGGCATGATGCCAGGTGTTTGGCACACATCATGCCATCCTCCCACAGGGACTGTCCTCACGTTGTAGATGAGGAGACTGTGTCTCAGGTTCACAGGCCGTGTTGGCAAGAATGGACTCAAACCCCTTCCTGTTTGCTTTGAGCAGCAGACAGCTGCCCCGCACGTCCCTGGATTTCCCTGTCAGCCCCTTATCTCTTCACACCTATCTCTGTGACTCACCAGCACCAAGGGCATTTGGGGAGAAGATTCTTCCCTGACATCAGCCTTGGAAACTATTTTTCAGGTAAGGCTGACCACCTGGTTTCCAATCACCCTTAATCCATCAGCCTTGAATTATATATGTTTACTCTGGACCACTTTTGGGGATACTGGGACCCTTTCATCTGGGGCCCAGGGTCCTGGGTTTGGGTCGAGTCTCCTCTCTTACGTGCAGTGTGACCTTGGGCAATCATTGACCTTTCAGAACCTTTTCTGTCAGTGCCCGTCCTTTGCATTTTAGAGTTGTAAGGACTCAATAAAATCATGTACATGAAGCTCGGTAGACCAGGTACCATCACACAGGGCTTATTACTCACATCGAATCTTTTCTGGGAAGAGACAGTAAGAAACACATCAGAACATGAATGATGAAGAGCAAAGTCATAGTTGATGATGATGGTGGTAGTGTCAGCACACAGGAGGGTGCCAGAGAATGTCATGGTGCCAAGCTGAACGGAGCACTTGACTCATTTAAGGAAACTGGCTCTATTTTCCGGGGACACCTCAGAGTGGTGCCACACCTTTCCTGCCCTCAGTTTCCCAAAGGGCACATGACTTAATGATCTTTGGGTGGTGGAATGAATAGAAGGTGCTGGCTATTTTAACCATGTTGCAGGAAACTGTTGCTGGATGACTCTGTCCTGTGGTCGAGAAAGGGAGAAGATTCGATGTCCCCCCGTGGTGGACATCAGGCTGGTGGGCTCCATGCCTCATTCCGGAGGAGCTGGTCTCTGGACAGTCACATTGACCAGTGGTCCTCCTTCCTCAGTCAGCTTTCCTTGTCAGGATAGAAAGGCAGGCAGGATATGGTCCTTGGCCATTCCCGAGCTTGGGGAATTCCTGACCTTGGGGAGAACTCCCAAGGGGACCTGCTATTTGGGTTGGGAGCAGCATTCCTGCTGATTGCTTGGGACTACCTTGCTGCAACGAAGTTCTTCCCTGATGCTTCAAGGGTGGGAAGGGGATTCGTTCTTCCACATGAGACCATCTACATGTTGGCACATGGAGAGCGTATGCCGACACGTGCTTGCATGTGTGTGGGTATGACTCCAATGAGGATGTGAGCGGCATCCACATTTGTCTTTCTGCATCAGTTTTCTGAAGCTGAGGGTCTGAGTATGCCCTACCTTGGACACCTCACACAATAAGGAAAAGCCATGAGCTCACTTAACAAAAAGGCCCAAGGTGGCTCCTGGCTGAGCATGGTGGTCAGCTTCCAGGCTCCTACCCCTGTCCCCTCTGCCATCCCCAGCTTGTCATTTTTGTCCATCAGGCTCCATCTCTCATGGCCCCAACGTGGCTGCTGTGGTTCCAGGGACAGACAGGCACATCTCTCTTAGGAATCAATTGTTAAGGAAACCTTTCCCCAGAGCCCCTAGCAGATGACCCCTCATGTTCTGTTGGCAGGGGAATGGGTTATGTGACTGCTTAGACAGATCATAATTTATTCCTTTGTCCCATGGAGGGAGAGGGGACATTGGACCAGACAGTGGTTCTACCAGCAAGGAATGTGGCCTAGATGATGCTTGTGTGTGAGCAACTAACCATATTTGCATCTGCAGGTCTTTGCATGTGGCT
This sequence comes from Lyroderma lyra, assembly GCA_004026885.1. Taxonomy (NCBI): domain Eukaryota; kingdom Metazoa; phylum Chordata; class Mammalia; order Chiroptera; family Megadermatidae; genus Lyroderma; species Lyroderma lyra. Next base: position 22,846 of record PVJL010006241.1, on the reverse strand, counting down.
GTGAGGCCCTGGGGTTTCTGGACAGCTAATTAAAGCAGAGGGAGGACTCCCACAGGCCCGGGTCTTTTAGCATTGCCCCGATTTTAGGGATATGGAGTGTTTCGCCTGCTGACTAGTACACTCCTTGGAGGTAGAGGCCACGTCTTACACTCCTTTGACTCTCCTCCTCTAATTCTCCCAGTTTCTGGCATAGTGCTGGATACACAAGAAGCACATGACAAATGCTTATTGTTCACAATAAGTAGTCCCATTTGCTGGGTACTTATGATATGCTGGGCTCTCTACTAAGAGCATATGCATGGCTGCCTGGCTGTATTATGGAGTCATTGAATGAATGATCAAAGAGAACTGATGTGGGGTTTGGGGGCAACTGGAGAGAAACCTCCCTTCCTAGAACTCTTGTGCCATCTTTAAAGGCCTCTAGAACCAGGGAGCCTCACCTGCCTGGTAGGTGGCATTCTCTAGGACTTGCCTTGTCAGGAAGATCTGTCTGCCTCACTGTAACACTGCCCTTGGATCAAGGTTAGAGGAATGCAGGCCTTCAGAGCAGCTTGAGGGGAGCAGCCATCACCTCCCGGATCCATCCCTGCTGTGGGCTCAGCAATCCTCATTTTAGCTCTTCTGCTCATTGTTGAAGTGTCCAGGAAGGAACCGTTCTGGTTGTCTCTTCCTGGACACTTCGTTGTTTGTTGATGTGCTCTTTGCTTTTTAGTGGCCCTAAATGGGCTCAGGGCTCTGTGTGGCCTGGTCAGCTCCAGGCCCTCCGAGGCCTCCAGCTCCACTCTGAGTGTGCGTGTCCTGTTTCAGCAACTGTGCCAGATGGTAGGCTCATATTGATGTTTTAATGTCTGCAAATGTGAGCCGTGGTTCAGTGCATGGATCAGGAAAAAGCTCCATACCAAGAGGGCAGGGTCATTGGAGGGGCCTGGCTCCAGTGCTCAGGCCCCCGTCACCTGCTGTTCCCACAGAGAGCCATTCGCGTGCGCAGCCACTCCATGGAGACCATGGTGAGCAGCCAGAAGAAGCCTCACGGTGGAGGCCTCCCCGGCAGCCTCAGTGGGGGCATCTCCCACAACAGCACGGAGGTCACCAAGACTACCTTCTCGGTGAGTACCCTTAGATGTTGGGGTCCCCCAGGCTGCTCTGAGGGGGGTGGTGATGGGTTCACCCAGCCTTGGTCCAGCCAGGCAACTGCAGCAGGGCAAGCAAGCTAGATGAAGGCGGGAAACAGAGGCTGCTCGAAGGTGACCCCAGGCCCTGACCGCTGAAATGGAGCCTCTATCCAGCAGCACCTGGGGCTGGCCCGGACTAGAAGCCTTCTGTTGACCTAGTCTCTGAGTTTCAGTGACAACTGGGCTCCCTATCGGGGCCAACCCTGTGAAATAGTCCTGGGTGCGTTTCTCTGCCCGGCGGCTTAGGGCCCATGACTGTGAGAGGAGTGCCTTGCTTTGTTGTTAATAATAGCTGTCCCCCTGCATGCTGTGCACTAGGTACTAGGCTAAGTGATTTGTGGACATTATCTCATCCTATCCCCATACCAGCTGTCGAAGGTAGGCACTGATGTGTTCTCCACTTTACACTTGAGGGAGGGCAGGCCAGGAGGCGTTAAGTAACTTGCTGCAGAGCTGGGATTTGATCGCAGGTTGCCCTGATTCCAAATCTTCGCTCTTAATTGCTGTGTGTACTCCAAGGAAAGAGCTTGGCAGGTCTGTGGGTTTGGGTCTGGTCCGCTTGTGCCAGGGATTGGCCACGTGAAAGAACCATTATCATCAGTCCTTTTATAAAGCAAAGTAGCTTTGGATTTGTGTCAATTAGGGTTTTCTTTCTTTTTTTTAATGGTAGAACATATCCACCCTGATACTAACAATTAGTATTATAAATGGTCTTGCACAATTCATTTAATTTACCAAATACTTTCACAGCTGTTGTCTTGTTCCTCCCAGAAGGTCTGTGGAGTGAGCAGGACAGGGCAGTTATCTCCACCCTGTGGTTGAGGAGACCAAGGCCCAGAGAGTTTTGTCTCTAGCTTAGGGTTGCACAGCATGTGAATGGCAGAAGTTGGGACCTGGGTTAGAGGTCTGGCGAGGTCTAAAGATTGACTGAGGCTCCTGTCTCCCCCTTCTCAGTCTCCCACCCTTCCGCTGTCCCCCCATGTGTGGCCAAAGCAGAGCCACGTTCTTGGCAGGCTGCCCCTGCCTGTGGGTGTGTGTGGACCTGGCTCGGCTGCTCTCAGTCTATCTTGTTATTGTGACAGCTGGCAGGGACCCACTTATTTGTAAGGAATGGCTGGCGAGTCAGGAGCCCTGGGTTCTTATGCTCCTCCTACTCGTGACTTGCTATGACCTTGGCCAAATCCCCTCCACGTCTCAGCTTCCTTGTTAGTAAAGCCAGCGGTTGGACCACGTCACTCACAGGGCTCTCTCAGCTTTGTGGTCCTCAGTCTGTGACTCCCTGAATCATCCTGTCCTTCTCAAAATGGGGGGCTCTCCTTAGGGTGGTCCTGACCCCATGTTCCTCCAAGAACTCTGGACTTCGGTGGCTTGTGACCTGGGGCTATAGAGTGCGGCTTAAGGACACCAGAAAATGGGCTCCCAGGGGCTTGAGCCTCAGGTCTTAGTGCCTGTTACACAGATCCCAACCCTCCTACGTATTCTTGGGATCTCCTCCAGACCAGGTAGGGGGATGCAGGGGCTGAAGAGGAGGAGCTCGGAGTGTGGGTGTGGGCACTCACTGTGGTGGTTTTACATTGGCAGCCTCCAGTGGCGGCGGCAACAGGGAAGAACCAGTCGCGGAGCCCCATCAAGCGGCGGTCGGGGCTCTTCCCCCGTCTGCACACAGGCTCCGAAGGCCAGGGGGACAGCCGGACACGATGGTAACTGTCCATGGGGGGTTCGTCAGTTCCCTCCACTGCAAACACTGTAAGATAAGCTCCTTGGGGAGGGCTGCAGGTGACGGCTTCCTTTCTAACCGTGGTCCCTATCTCAGGCCCCTGAACGTCCCATCACTGACTGTCCACCAAGGCAGTGTGTGGTCTGCTCTGGACGTTCAAAGTTGTTCTTGTTGCATTTTGACCCAAATTAGGAACATTGCTTAGATGCTTTTCCTTCTCGGCTTCCTTTTTCAAAGCTCACTCAAATGACCCCTCTTGTGGAAGCCTCCCTGATTCTTCCAGGCAGAGTTAGCTGAACCTCTTTGGGGTTTCTAGAATGCTTTTTTTTTTTTAAAGCAACTCCTCCTACCATACTTCACCTGTTCTTGCTAGTTATCTTTCTGACCCTTTACTCAATGAACCCATTTGTTGTTGAATTCAGCAAGCAGCATTTCCCCAGTGTCTGCTATGTGGTGGGCTCAGTGCTCTGACGAGAGCTATTGTAACCTGCCTTCCAGAAACGTCTCATCTCATGAGGGAAAGGGTGGCAGTTAGATTGACTTCCGTCATCTGCCCATAGCCCTGGGTGGGGTCACCAGCCCTGACCTTGGGCATTCAGGAGGGCGGTGGGGTTATGGAAGAGGATGAAAAGGTCTGTTTGGGACCTGTATATGTGAGTGAGTCCTTATGGGCTGCCCAGTGGAGAAGCCCAGAATGCTGAGTGGTCAGAATTGCAGGTCTTGAGCTTAGGAGAGAGGTGTTGACTGAAGAAGGAGAGGAGGGAGGCATGGGGTGGAGGTGCTGGTTAAAGACAGATGAATGAATAGGACCACCAGGGTGTGTGGGATGCCTGGGGAACTCCAGCATTTAAGGGCAAGGGGAGAAAGAGGAGCCAGTGAAGAAGCCTGGGAAAGACGGTGGAGAGGAGGAGGAGAGCCTGGAGAGGGGACATTCCAGGAAGGGAGAGGGGGTGGTCAGACATGCAGAGAAGTCCAGCACAATGACTCCAACCCCCGCTTGGGTCGACAGCTAGGAGGTCACGAGCAACCTTCTTAAAAGTGCATTGAGGCACTTCATGCCTCTAGGATGGCTGTAATCAAAAGGACAAAGAATAGCAAGTGTTGGCAAGGATGTGAAGGAGTTGGAACCCTCGTGCGTTGGTGTGGGGAATGTAAATGGTGCGGCTGCTTTGGAAACCAGTCTGGCAGTTCCTCAGAGGGTCAGACATGGAGTTACCAGGTGACCCAGCAATTCCACTCCTGGATATCTGAGAGAAAGGATACGCATGTCTACATAAAAACTAGCATTCAGATGTTCAAAGTACCATTATTCGTAATAGTGCAAAGTGGAAATGATCCAAATGCCATCACTCAATGAATGGACACAGAACATGTATTTCCATAAAATGGAATATAATCTTGCAATAAAAGGCCGTGACATACTGATACACGCTACGACATAGAAGAATCTTTAGAACACTATGCTAAGTGAAAGAAGCCATTCATAAAAAAGACCACACCGTATTGTATGATTCTATTTACGTGAAAGGTAAATCCATAATGATAGAAAGTGTACTAGTGGTTGCCAGGGGCCAGGGGAGGGAGGAATGGGGAGTGATTGGGAATGGCTCTGGGGTTTCTTTTAGGTGGATGGCCTGCTGGGGTTCGGAGTGGATTTGGGCTTGGGGGCATTAAGCCAGGACTTCTGCCTAATAGCACTTGACTTTCACTCAGGAGTCTGGAGTAGCCCCTTTGCAACGCAGAACACCCTGTCGTCTGCTTCCTCCTCCCCCGCCCTGCCCGCCCACAGTCTTGGAGTGGGGCTTGTGTGGGAACCGGGGCTCTGGCAGGGGGTGCTGTGATCCCACAGACCCCCCATGGTGCTGAGAGCTGGTAGGGGCTCTGTCTCAGGCCTGGGGGTGAAGTGGGGTTTGGAGACCCACCCCCGGGCCTCATCGCTCTTCATCCTCATTTCCTCAGTGACAGTTCCTCCAGCAATCCCAAGACCCCGGATGGTGGACACTCTTCTCAGGAGATAAAATCTGAGACCTCGTCTAATCCCAGCTCTCCGGAAATCTGCCCCAACAAGGAAAAGTAAGAGTGCAGGTGGGGGAAGGGATGGCTTTAGATGCTTGGAGCCCTGGAATATGTCTCTGCTCCAGGCATGAGTTACTTCAGGAACTCCCTGGAACACCAAAGCCAACAGGCAGGGGCGTGGTGGGCAAGCTCAATCTCTGTGAGGCCTGCCCTGCCCTGGTCGGGGCGTGAGACCAGGCTTGCTTTCCTTGCTTGCAGGCCTTTCGTAAAGTTGAAGGAGAACGGCAGAGCCAACATCTCCCGCTCCTCCTCCAGCACCAGCAGCTTCAGCAGCACAGCAGGGGAGGGCGAGGCCGTGGAGGAGTGTGACAGTGGGGTAGGTGTGGCCCTGTCCAGCCCTAGGGAGTGGGGAGGGCACCCTGGGCCCAGCCAGACACCTGCGCTGGGCATTAAAATAGCTACTATGGGCAGAGCCCCATCCAGACTCTGCAGTTAAAGGGGAAGTGTGGAAACAAGAGGGGTCCAGTCATCCGTCTCTACCCTCTGGGAGCTGTGCTTTTGGGGGGTCGCCCTGGCGTGACATAGGAGCAGCAGCAGAGGGTCAGAGGCCACACTAAGTGGTGTCCCTGGCATGGGGTTCCTGGCTAGAGGGGAGAGGAGGGGTCAGTGCTCTACGGTGCTGGGTCAGGGGCACTTCCTGGGGGGTGGAGGGAGAGTTGGAAGCAGGAGAAAGGAAGAGCATGTCCAGGTGGAGAGTGGGAGGCAGGGCTGCCCGGGGCTGCTGGTCTCACTCACCCGGCCTCTCTCCCCAGAGCAGCCAGCCGTCCACAACCTCACCCTTCAAGCAGGAGGTGTTTGTCTACAGCCCGTCCCCAAGCAGCGAGAGCCCCAGCCTGGGGGCAGCCGCCACCCCCATCATCATGAGCCGGAGTCCTACAGGTCAGTGGCATTGGGCGGTGTGCGGCTCATGCCCAGAGGCAGGAGCTGTGTCCTGACCACTGTTGTTGGGGCACGTGCCCAGGTGTGCTGAATTGGCCAGTTTCCGCTCTGACCCCCTTGAATTCTGTTAGCTCACTGCATCTGTTCCTCAACCTTAAGAGGCCTGTGTTCTTGTCCTCTCCTTATTCATATGGGGAAACTGAGGCTCTTTCCACTGGCCCCATCCCTGCCCCAGGGCCTCCTCTGCCCCAGCGATGGTCCTGAATGCACAAGGATATGAGGTGGGGGGCGTGTTGCAGGTGCGGGGAACAGTATGTGCAGGTGGGGGAAGGCCTGGAGGAGCTGGGAGACCATGTTCTGGGACCACATGTGGGTCAGTGCGGCTGGAGTTTACAGAGGGGATGGGTGAGAGAGGACACAGCAGTGAGAGCACCAGGCAGAGGCCACCGCGGAGACCCTGGAGAAGCCACTGGAGGGCCTTAGGTCTCTGAAGGTTCTTAGGTAAAGAAGCATCGTCTGGAGCTGAGAAAGACCGTTTTGGTGGCTGCAGCTGGTCAAGTAGGAAAGATTGGTGGGGGACAGGTACAGGCAGTGAGATCAGTGAGGGGTCACAGTGAGCAGTGAGGGGCGACAGGCCATGGATCTGTGGGGGTGTCTGGAGCCATGGGAGAAGCATGTGGATTCAAGAGATGCCAAGGAGGTAAAATCTTTAGGCTCTGTGGTGTGGGTGTGGGGAGAGTGAGGAGTCAGGGCCTCTTGGGGTTCTGTGCTCCCTGCAGATGGGCAGAGTAGGAGGCTCTGGGGAGGGTGAAGGGATGGCACCCGAGGAACATGCATGGTAGGTGCTACTGAGCGCTGTGGGTGCCTAGGAATCGGAGCCCTGGTCTCGCTCTTGAGGAGAGCAGCCCACGGTGGGGAAGCGTGGGACTCGAGCCTGGGTCCTAATCCTGGATCCCCTGCTGTGTGCCATTGGACAAGTGACTGAGCCTTTCTATGTCTCAGTTTCCCCAAATGAAAAGAGCCTGAGGAGGGTAGAATCGTTTTGGCCTTGTGGTTGGTTGTGTGAAGATTAAATGAGCTTATGCTTATAAGAAACTTACAACTGTTAACCCACGTGTCTGTTGAATACCAGGAATAGAACAGTAGTGCCGTCAGTAGCTCTCCATTGGGAGTGATCTCCCAAGGGCACATTTGGCAATGTGGGCACAAATGTCAGGACTGTGGGAGGAGGGTGCTGCTGGCATCTAGTGGGAAGAGGTCAAGGGTGCTGCTAAACATCCTACAATCTGCAGAGCAGCCCCCACAACAAAGAATTATCTGGCCCAAAAACGTCAGTAGGCTGAGGTTAGGAGGCTGAATGATGGAGACACAGCAAGGGCCAGCTCAGGGGCTTCTCTCACTCAGCTCCCTTTGGCTGGGGAGCTGGGGAGCTGGGTTCTAATCCTGACAGCACTGACAGGCCCACCTCGCTGAGCCTCAGTTTCCTCATCTGTAAAGTGGGGTAGTCATACAAATCCCAAGATTTAGAAAACATGAGACTAATCAGCTATGGAAAGAATGAATGAAAGAATCTACAATGAAGCTTGGCTCCTACTTGGTGTTAAATAAATATCAAAATAAAGAAGGTTTTGAATAAGGGGAGGTATAGAAAGTGTCTTCCTGAAGGTCCCTTGGAGAAGAAGGGGTCCTGGAGTGGGCCTGGTCACTTCTGCCTGGTGCTACTGCAGTGCATGTCCCCCTCCCCCACCCTGCAGAGTGTGTAACCCTGAGGGGCCGGCTGCCCCTCACCCTCATGTCCATGGAAGTTGTGCTGGGGACCCACATGACTACCCTGGCCCTGTGGAAACCTGGAAACCAGCTTTAGGCTGTTTGGCTGCATCTGGGGAGAGGAGGGAGGTGGCCTGGGAGGGCCTGACATCAGTCTTCAGTAGTATCAGGCGATCAACTGTCATTTCACAGCTGGGCTCCCTGGGGCCCTGAGAGGGGCGAGGTGCTCAGGGTGCTGGGTGGGGCTGACCGAAGTACCAGGAGTGAGTCAATGGCCTCCAGGTGGTGTGTACTGAGCTGTAGGTTCCCTTCATGGACCAGAGGAAACCTGGAAAGCCAGTCACCCCCATGCCTGTGGTGTACTGGTTAATATTTAACAACTGGCTCTCCTGCCACACACATGCACAAGCACACGCTTATGCACGCATAATGTTTGCTGTAAATTTCACTGATATAAAGGACCTGAAACACAGTTTAAAATATACAATATTCTTTACTGTAAATCCCATATAGCCAAATGATGCTCACAAAACACTTTTATTGGTATTTGTCTAACCTTTGTATTTGCAAACAAGTGTAGTTCCAACATGAATGGTGATTGATATTACTCTGTCAGTGACACGAGCACCTTCTTTGCGGAATCTAACAGTAGTTTTCAAATCCTGGAGGAATATTTACTCAGGTTTTTATGCTATTCACTATGTAATAGCTATCTATACAACGCATTTTCAGTTTAATCTATACTATTAATACATTCTCCATTAGTTTCTGAAGTCCAGACGACAAAACAATAAATCGAGCTCTGATTTGTAGTGTTTGCTGATTTCTGTGGCGTAATCATTCCTACTTTGACTGATCTGAAGGTGCCAGTGTGATGTGGAGTTGGGAAGAACTACCAGACAGATACAATGAACATAAATGACCTTAAGAGAATAAATAGTATAAAATGTAGTGAAATAACTAGCAAGTGATGACTTTTGAGTATTTATTACTCTTGATGAGTATGATTTGTTTAATTATATGCTTATATAATTTAATTAAAAACATGTATTTCAGCTAGCTCACAACATTTCCAAAAATGTACGAGTTTGCTCTCGTGAATTGGTACAAGCCAGCTGGACTGCCCAGTGGAGGGGAGGGGCCCCGTTTCCTGGCCTCCCTATCCCATTCCTCCTCAGCAGCCCCAGGGACCTCCGTAGCCCCACCCTCTCTTCATGGACATTCTTTTTTTTTCTAGATGCCAAAAGCAGAAACTCCCCGAGGTCAAACCTGAAATTCCGCTTTGATAAGCTCAGTCACGCCAGCTCCAGTGCGGTAAGGATTGAGGGGTGGGGAGGTGGCGAGGAAGCCTCCTGCACCCCACATTACAACCTCTTCTAAAAGCCAGCTTCCTTCCTTGGGGCACATCACAGTGGGGGAAGGCAAGTTGTGGTCAGATCTGGGGGTGATGCGGTAGGTCCCTGCATGGCACAGGCATTAGTCTGGCGTGGCTAGCACCCTCTGCCACATGTCCTTGTGTTAGTTAGAGGCACATCCTTGGACACACAGATATGTGCTGTGAACTGCTGGCTCCTGGGGCCTCCAGTTCCTCCCTGAGCTCCCCGGAAAGTTGAGAGCTGAGTGCACAGAAGCTATAGTCAGTGGGTATTACATTGTCTAGTTTTATAAAATGCTTGTATGGATTTTTCTTGAAACAGGGTCACTAACTGAAAGAGGAGTCCTTCGCCTGTCAAAGGTGGGTCAGGTGTTTGTGCTGCCATGGCCACTTGGCCTGATAAAGTGAGAATGATCAGTCTCCTTTCCTGAAGCCTCCATGATAGGGAAGAAGGCAGATGGACTCAGGTGCCGGTGGGAGGGGTTGTCCGATAGGATTGGGTCAGATGCCCTGAGTTAGTCATCCCTCCCCAAGGAACCTGGTTGAGGGGTCCGAGCTTTGAGCCCACCTCCCTCCCCTGGAGCAGGGAGCCCTCCGTTTGCCCCCTTGCCTTTCTGCCCACTCCTTGTGTCTTTGGCCAGGGCTCTGGGCTGAGAAGTGTCTTCCCTGCACATCCAGAGATGCCTTAGCCCCCAAACACGGTGTGGGAAGACCCAAGGTGGGGCCTCTGCTCCCAGCCCCACCAGGGGAGCTTGTGCTTTTCAGCAGAGCAAGGAGCATGGGTACAGCCTGCCACATGGCCTGAACTCCACTAGTGAAGTCACTAGAGAGCCATCTGAGTTTCCACCCTGCCATGGGCTCCAGGCGGGGAAGGACAGAGCTAAGCCCGTTTTCTACAAACCCGATCTGTGAAAAAATGGGAATGCTGACATTCACCTCCAGCTTTCATCCTGCACTTCCGATGTCCCAGTTCACCAAGTTCATGTTTATGCCCGACTTCTCTGATGGTATAAAAGCCTGGCACCCTTGTATTTGGCACCCTCCTGTCCTAAGCATACTCGGTGGGCTTTGGCCATGGGCATGCGTGTTCCCCCTTTCCCTCTTCCCCCCGTGTTTGGTTATCATCTCCTTCCTCTTTGTTTCCCCCAGGGAGGCCCTGAATCTGTCTTGGAGAAGGCTCCTATTCCAGCAGTTTGAGAGTGTCATCCTCTACTCAGACCGTCACAGGCCACCTGCCCACCAGACCAGCTATCTGTCCCGGTGTCCTGACCTGGCCACAGCCCTGCCGGCCTCTTCATCATGACACCCTGCCCACCCCACCCCCATCTCTGGATGAGGCCTCATTCTTCTAGGCTCCTCTGCCCCTGCCTGCCCCATATGCTATGTGTCTGGGTCATTTGTTATCTTGTTTTATCTGCAGAAGCAAGAGTTGGGCAAGTGGGGATCTGGGTCCTGGGGACTCAGAGACTGGAGAGGCAGAGAGATGGTAAGGTCGGGGCAGAGGCCGAGAGCAGGACTGCACTCAGGGAGGGGCGGCACTGTGTCCTGGACATGGCAGGCACGGTGAGTTCATTAGGGGAAAGAGCAGTTTTCCCGAAGCCAAGATTTGTACATGTCCTGATAGAAGTCCCCTCGGTTGCTGCCATATCTCTGGAGGTCCTAAACAAGTTTGCTTCTGTGCTGGGAACTTCTTACCCATCTGCTGACATCAGGCCCAAGACAGCCTCCGTCCCCGCCGCCAGTGCGTCCCAAGCAGCCTGGCCGGTTGAAGTGGACACAGGGGTGGGCGTGTGTGGGAGCCGGTGCCATCCTTGCCGGCCTGGTTTCACGCAGGCTCCTGATTGAGTTGCTGTGGGAGAAGCCCTGTGTCAGTCTCTATGATGAGCAGCTATTTTCCCCATGAAGGGGTGGGAAGCCAGGAGTGAGAAGGGATTCTTGGAGAGCAAGCCAGGGGGTGCTGGGGCCTGGCTGAGGAGAACCTCAGACCTGAGGGCTGGGCCGGGATCCAGGTCTCTGTGGGTTGTGGAGGTTTGTGGGAGAGTGACTTCAACTTACCTCTCAGGTGAGAGCCGGAGAGGTGAGGTGGGGGTGACTTGTCAGGTTCTGTCAGGCCCCTGTGTGGGGAAGGAGCAAGCCCTGCATTTGGTGTTCTGGGCAGTGCTGCCTGGGGTCTCTTCCTAGCTATTGTGCACTTTGGCTGTGTCAAGGCTTGATCTCCTGATCCTCCTCTTCCCGTCTCCAACTGTGAGTCTGTAGTCAGTTGTGACACTGTGGGATTCCTCTCACCTGGGCCCCAGCTGGGTGCAGTTGAGACGCGGTGGCCTGCACCTTCAGCCAGAGCCACCTTCGCTGGGATGAGCCAGCCCACTGTCTGAGGAGCAGCCCCCTCCTCCCTTTGCCCCCATCTGGGTCTGCAGGCCGTTTCTGCTGACTGGCCCTGGTGGGGTTGGAGGCCAGGAGTCCTCCAAGTAAAATAGAGCCTGAAGGGCAGACCCTTAGAGGTGCTGCAGCTTCAAGTACACAGGGGGCCTCCGGGACACCAAGCTGCCAGAGTGACGCGGGCCCGGTTCCTGCTTTAGTGAGCAGACGACAAAGATTTCCAACCAAATGCTTTATTTGCATTGGGATCTGGGCCTGTTTCCAAGTCAGGGCACGTAAATGTTATACTTGTTTTTGGCTGATTTGACAGTTTCCTGATGGCTGTTCCCCTATTTGCGGGCTGGTGGACCTCTCTCCTCATAATGTTTGGGAAATGTGTTTACTTAAAGTACTAGTCCAGTAAAATTTATTCAAGTTAGAAAGTCAACAAATGTCTGCTTAGCTTTTATTAAAAATCACTGTAGCAGCCCCATCGCTGGAATGAGGCCGGTGGACTCTGGCAGTGTTCTGCTGGCCGGGTTTCTGAAGGGACTCCGAAGGTCACATTGCATTTCTTTAAACGCAATTCCAGGGTCTGGCCTGCTTCTCTTGGTAGCCGGTATTTATAGCTGCTGGTGGTTGTGCTGTGTTGTGTCGTGCTCTGGGGGTCCCCTGGGGTTTCCACGTTGCCTTCCCTGATCCTACTCAGGAGCCTCATACCCACCTCCCACTGCTCCCCCTGCAGCCCCCACCTCGTGGGAGGGCTTTGCTCCTGCCTCTGAGCCAGTGGCCAGGATGGCTGGGTGTGTCGGCGGAAGCCGGAAGGCACAATCGTGGGCCCTGAGAAGCAGACCTGTGAAGTGGTGTTTGCTCACGGGGGTGCTCTGGGCAGGATCTGAAATGTCCCTCTCAGCTGGGTCCTGTGTCACCATCTCTAGGAAGTCCATGCTGTGGCTTCCATAGTATACACAACCAGCCCCCCTGAGGTCCTAGGGCTGAGTAGGGGGAGGAGAGTGGGACCGGGCAGGCTGTCCTCGCCTTCTGGTCTGGGGGGACAGGCAACTTGGATTCCTGGACCCTGCCTCCTCCACAGTCCCCTCGCATCTTCTCTGGCCCAGAATGTCTTTCCTTTTTTTGTTGTGCCCAGTCTTGGGGCTCAAAGTTTTGTTCGGGCCTCATCGGTCCTGGTGACAAGACTCACCCTGCTGGTGCTCATGCTGGGTGAGGCATCCTGCGTGTCATCTGAACACAGCAGGAGTGTTTCCCTGCCGTGTCTCTGGCTCCAGGAACCGCCTGACTCACGGGAGAAACTGCACTTGTCAGCCTCTGTAGGGCACCCATAGGCCTCTGCTCAGTTGATGCTTAAAATCAGATGCAGAAAGAGCTTGAGATCGAAGGTCTTAGCCAGGGTTTCTGGTTATGTTAATGAATGAAAAATGGTATTTCTTGAAAACTGTTCTGTGGTCCAGCCTTGTCAGTATCATCTTGATGTCCATGCCTCCTGGGCCCCTTTTAACATCTTATCCAACCATGTCATCTTCCAAATGACAAACCTCAGCCCCAGTGAGGAGAAAACTAACTTGTTCGAGGTCACATAACCAACCAGTGGCAGGGCTGGGTTAGAACCCACAACCCAGGGCCCTTTCTTTGGCATCACCTATGTGCTTAGTTGAACAAGTGGCTGCCTTTCCTGGGACCCTGAGTTTTGTGGATGCCAGGTAGCTGGTGTCTGGGCACTGGCTGGAGGTGTCAGCAGTCAGGGTGCTAGCGGGGCCTCCGTGTCTGTTCTTTTCATCAGGAGGGACATTCTCTTGGATTTTTAGTGAGGGCCCTGGGGTTTTGGATGCAGCCTGGGCAAACAAAATGAGGAGGGAAAGAGATGTCAGTGAATTGTGCTCGGTGATGTTGGTTCTTCAACTCTGGTGTGTTGGGGACAGACGTCAGGGCAAAGATGCAGTTAAACAACCCCTGGTGTCCCCTTTCTAAGTTAAGAAGAAAAGTGTAAAAAAAAACTCCTTGATTCTCCCTGATCCTTAAACAAAGGTGATTAGTAAAAATGTAGACTCACGTGACGAGGCAGGATGAGAGCCCGTTTCAGTGTCTGACCCTGACTGTTTCAGGTGCCAATGCCAACACTACTTTCTTCATTCAATTCTGAGTCAACAGACAGGTCTGCTGTGGCGGGGTGGTTGGGGTTCAGGTAGCTCTTATAGCTGCAAGTGGCCAACTTGGGGTTCAGGTAGCTCTTATAGCTGCGGCTCCTCCCCCAGCCTCTAGCCAAGGGTGGGTCAGTGGAGCTAGTCAGGGCTGTCCCTGCAGCCTGCTGGGGGTGGGGGGTTGGGGCATTCTTCTACAAGCTCTGATACCTGTTTTACCACCAGCCCCTTGCCCACCCCAACCCCCCGTTGCCCTTTTGATTTGGTCACGCGCTTCTTTGGGAGGAAGGAGACAGCCCCTGCTTGGGCCAAGGACAGTGCAGCCCTGCCCAGTGAGAGGCTGCTGGGGCAGTGGCTCTGTCCTGTGCCTTACCAGCCCTGGGGAGAGGGTGTTGGACTGGAAGACTGGAATTTAAATGCCATCGTCTTTTTTGTGAAATTTCCGCTGGGCGGGGTCAGTCCCCCTTCCTGCTCCTTAGCATGCATGCCAGCTCTGCCCTTCAGGGCGTTCTTCCATACCCCTGCCCGGGGAGGGCTGGCGTGTGGTGTCAAGAGATGCCTCTGTGGGATAGAACCCAAGAAGTGTAGCTTGGAAATGATCTGCGCGATGATGACATTTCTGTTTTTCCTCTGTAGACCCTGACGCCTATGTAATGTAAATAGTGTACATTTAATTTATTGCTATGGTAGCACATTGTATTTGTTAATGTATAAAACAAATTCTAAGAGGTCAACAAATGTATATTTTGTTGCTTAAATGTGTCTTTGCAGAAATTGACAATAAATAACATATTTTGTGTCCATCAGTGTTCAGACTTCTTTGCTTGGCACCTGAGCTCTGCAAACCACCTTGTAGTTCACTACAGGTTGAACACTGGCAGCCCATGGGCCATATCTGGCCTGAAGATGTGTTACTTTGGTCTGAAAAGGGTTTTAAAATTGTCAGTTAGATGCTGATGTTTGAAAATGGACCACGATTAAAAAACTTTTTTTTAAACCTAGAAATTTCACAGAAAATATGAATTTTCTCCTTCTCTTAAGACTCAGATGCTGGATCTGTCCTTAGGAGTGGCACTAATTGGTCAGAGCGCACTGGAGTCTACCCCTGTGGTGGCACCCGAGTGCACCATAGTCCCCACCTTTCCCCGTTGTTCATACCTGGAGCCTTTCACTTGTTCTGTTGCATGCTTGGCCCCTGTGGCCATCTGAGTTTGAGAGCCCTGCCAGTCACTGATTGATGTGTCTGCAGCCTACAGTTTTCTTCCTTTTGCCCACTTTCTTTTCAATATCCCAATTCACATCTTCAAGAATCATTTCATAATTAAATGCCTTCCCTTCTATCTTCTTTGACTCCAGAATGGCCACACTCCTGTGAATGTTCACTTGGCTATACAATGTTTGACTGCAAGCTTAGAAGTAGTATCTTTTTTTCCCCCTGAAGAAATGTGAAGACAAGGACTAGGCCTTTATTTGCTGAGACTTGGTTGTGTCATCTTGGGCAAATTTCTTAACTTCTGGATTTGCATTTTCTTTTATATGTAATTGGAGAAATAATCCACATGAACAGCATGAAGACAAAGTGACTTTATCATTTGGAAAGAACTTTAAAATAAATGGCAAGTGTTTCAAGCACCAGAGGTTCAGTAATAATTGTTATTATCCTTCTAACAACAGCAGCTGACATTTATTGAATGTTTCCCATGAACTTAAAGAGTTACATATGCAGCCAGTTCTGCTATAACATGATGTACTAGTTTCTAAGAAAATCACAACACTGCACAATTGGGCACACGGGAAAAATAGGGCTAGTGACATAACACACACTTGGTCAGTGGCACATAAAAAGAGAAGCTCACTCACTAAATGAAAATAGCAGCACAGTTTGATGTATGTTCAGTGATTAAGAAACAGACCTGAAGTTTGACGGTGGCAGTGGGCATTGGCAGGGCTGCCGCGTGGGAGTGATTGGGAGGAAGTGGGATGACAGGGTTTCTGCAAGAAGTCACGCCAGTACGCATGGGTGGAGCTCACAACACGTGGTGTGCCCAGGTAGCTGGAGGATGTCGGGGAGGGGGTGCACGTGGGTTTTGCGTGTTCCTATGCAGCTCAATTCAGCTGCATATGGTTTTGCTCATTCACCTGTTTCTCAGGGAAGAGTTGCATTACCAAATGTGCAATTTGTGTTATACTCAAATTTTCTTCTTATATATATCAATTGCATGGGACCAAATTCTCATTTTCAAAACAAGTATTCCAGCAGACCTGACTGTTATTTCATTTAGTCATCCAAACAACCTAGTAGTAAAGTGTATGCTGGTGTCCCCACGTCATTTAAAGAATCCAAATCAAATTTCAGTGAGGAATCCAAATTTGATGTAGGTTTACATGGATATGCTAACCTCATATGAAGGTGTGTTTTGAACTGTGGGGTTCCAGATGCACAGGGATGCACAGGGCAAAGTGCATTCCAGCCCCCTGGTTTCTCTGCCCAGCTTGAAGCCACAATTCTGGAACCTATGTCTGCAGCATCCTGGGCTGCTGTCATCGTAGCTGGGCTCTGTTGGTGCCTCCCCTGAGCCCATAGTTTCAGGCTTCCTATTTCTCAGAGTGTTTGGTTCCATCTGTTGAGTTCCCATAGCTGCAAGTGAAGCTGCATTATTTTTTTTTAGACTTATTGGGGTGACATTGGTTAGCAAGAATTACATAGTTCCAGGTGCACAATTCTACTGTGCGTCGTCTATATGTTGCATTATATGTTCGCCGCCCAGTGTGAGTTCTCTTTCCATCACCATGTATTTGGTTCCCCTTCCCTCCTCTCTTACCCCTTCCCGCCTTGTCCCCAGATAACCACTAAACTATAGACTGTGTCCATGAGTTTTTTGTTTGTTTTTTTCTTTGTTGCTTTCAGTTTTATATTCCACATATGAGTGAAGTCATACAGTTTTTGTTTTTTTCTGTCTTATTTCACTAAGCATGATGACCTCCAGGTCCATCCATTTTGTTGCAAATGACAATATTTCATCTTTTCTTATAGCTGAGTAATATTCCATTGTGTATATGTACCACAGCTTCTCTACCCAGTCATCTGTCGCTGGGCACTTTGGTTGTTTCCATGTTTTGGCCACTGTGAACAGCGCTGCTATGAACATTGGGGTACATAAGTCTTTGCAGACTAAGGTTTTTAAATTTGGGGGTTAGATCCCCAGAAGGGGGATTGCTGGGTCACATGGTAGGACCATTCCCAATTTTCTGAGGAACCTCCACACTGCCTTCCACAATGGTTGTACCAGTTTGCACTCCCACCAGCAGTGTGCCAGAGTTCCTTTTTCTCCACACCCTCTCCAGCACTTGTTATTCCTTGTCTTGTTGATAACAGCCATTCTAACAGGTGTGAGGTGGGATCTCATTGTGGTTTTTAATTAATTAATTAATTTTTATTAATTATTTTTTTTGAGTTCTCTTTCCATCACCTTATATTTAGCTCCCCCCCTTCATTGTGGTTTTGATTTGCATTTCCCTGATAGCTAATGAGGATAAGCATTTTTTCAAATGTCTGCTGGCCATTTGTATTTCTTCGTGGGAGAAGTGTCTGTTTAGTTCTTCTGCCCACTTTTTAATTGGGTTGTTTGTGTTTTTGTTGTTGAGTTGTACAAGTTCTTTATATATTTTAGATATTAGACCCTTATCTGATGCGTTGTTTGCAAATATTTTCTCCCATTTGCTTGACTGTCTCTTTGCTTTGTTGATGGTTCCTTTTGCTGTGCAGAAGCTTTTTAGTTTGATACAGTCCCATTCATTTATTTTTGCTTTTACTTCCCTTGACTTTTTTTTTAATTCATTTTTATTGTTAGACTTATTGGGGTGACATCTGTTAGCAAGGATTACATAGGTTTCAGGTATACAATTCTACAGTGCATTGTCACCCTTGACTTTGAGGTCAGGTTCATGAAGTCTTCCTTGAGCCCTAGGGCATAAGTTTAGTACCGATGTTTTCTTCTATACAGTTTGTTTTGAGTCTTATAATGGAGGTCTTTAATCCATTTAGAATTAATGTTAGTATACGGTGACAGTTCACAGCTCAGATTTATTCTTTTGCATATATTTTTCCAGCTTTTCCAGCACCACCTACTAAAGAGGCCGTCTTTTCTCCATTTGCATATTTTTTGCTTCTTTATCAAAAATTATTTGTTCATATATTTGTGGGTTTATTTCTGTGTTTTTGATTGTGTTCCATTGATCTGTGTGTCTTTTTTTCTGCCAGTACCAAGCTGTTTTGATTATTGATGCTTTGTAGTATAAATTGAAATTGGGGAGCATGATACCACCAGACTTATTCTTTTTATGTAGGATTGCTTTGGAGATTTGGGGTCTTTTGTGGTTCCATACAAATCTGATAATATTTTTATCTATTTCATGAAAGTATGTTTGTGGGATTTTGATGGATATTGCATTAAATCTGTATATTGGTTTTGGTAATGTGGTCATTTAAACAATGTTAAATCTTCCTATCCATGAACACAGAATGTATTTCCATTTCTTTGTGTCCTCTTCAATTTCTTTCAAAAGTATCTTATAGTTTTCCATGTATACATCTGTAAGGTTCTTTGTTAAATTAATTCCTGGGTATTTCCTTTTTGTTGTTGTTGTGATCACAAAAGGTATTGATTCTTATTTCTTTTTCTGAAGATTTGTTGTTTGTATATAGGAATGCTGTTGATTTTTGTACATTGATTTTGTATCCTATGACTTTACTGTATTCGTTTATTGTTTCTAATAGTTTTCTGGTGGAGTCTTTGAATTTTAAGGATCATGTCATCTATAAATAGGGACAGTTTGAAGTCTTCTCTCCCAATTTGGACACCTTTTATTCCTTTCTCTTGCCTGATTGCTGTGGCTAGAACTTCCAGTGCTATATTGAATAGCAGTGGTGACAGGGGGCATCCCTGTCTTGTTCCTGATTTTAGGAGAATAGACTTCAGTTTTTCCCCATTTAGTATGATGTTAGCTGAGGGTTTGTTGAAGCTGCATCTTTTATACAAACAGCCCATGCTTGTCTGCTTGGCTGCTTCTTTCTTCCCAGGAGCCTTTGTGGAAGTTGAACATTTTTATCTCTTTGGGAAAGTGCTGTAGGAGGCATGGACAACTTTCAGCTGGGCCAATTCCTGTCCCTGCAAATGTTCAGACTCTCTGAGGGCCCTGCAAGCTCACCCTTCAGTCTAGGTCTGTGTTCAGGTGTCCCCACTTGGTGGGGCACTCCTCCAGGTTAGGGGGCTCATTCTTTGGACTCTTGAAACCTGTTTTTTGGACTCTTGAAACCTCAGCATCCAGCAACTCCTAGCAGTCATTGAACTTCTCATGGGCCATTATTCTGCATGCCACATGGCGAATGGCTTTCCTGAGCAGCTGCTCAGGCCACGCTCAGTTTTTTCCTCAGTCTCATTTTTTAAGTGCCCGCTGTGTCCTGTGGTGCTACCAGCTGTGCTGTAACCAACCTCTCTTTGCCCTCTGGGTAGCTGGCTCCAATAATAATATTACAGTCCAATTATCTAACTTTTCAGTAGCTATCAGTTATTGAAATAGTGTCAGTTCAGTTAAGACTCAGTCCAGTTTGTTTTAAACTTCAGTTCACATTCAATGCAAAGCCCTTCTCACCAACCCTCTGGGGCAGGGTAGTCAGGTGGGTCCAGCATCTTATGTGTGGCAAGGACCCCCTTCTGACCTAACTTTTGTCAGGCTCCTCTCAGCCCTCTTTTTATCTAGGTGTCATTTTTGGCCTGCCCTTGGCTTGCTTGCCCAGCCCAGTTTTAGCAAAGAATCGTGTAAAACTGGTTTACCAAGAATACCTCCCCAACTCCAACTTATCACCTTTGATATCCAATCAAATTTCTCTTACCCCACCTTTGCTACCTAACCAAGTTCTTCTCAGTAATTTTCCATTCAGTCCTTCACCCTGCCTGGTGGCTAGGAAGCCCCACTTGTTGCTGTTGTATTGGAGTTGAGTTTACTCTCCCCTATTGCAATAGTCTTGAATAAATCTTCCTTGCCTGTTGAATTCCTTCTGGCATAATTTTTCTTTGACAGGTAGCTGGTCTGTCCTCATGCTCAAGGCCCTCCTTCTTCTCTGCACTTTCACCCCAGTGATGGGGTGGTGAAGAGAGAGGCAGAAGAGACCTCTCATTTGAGACCGCTGCCCCTAAAAGAGCGCAGTGTTAGTCTGGGTACTCTGAGAAGCTGACACCAAGACAGGAATAAGGAATTTATTAGAGGAAGGGACTGTGAGAGGAACTGGGGAAGGAATGAGAAGGCTGGGGAGCTGTTGGACTGTGACACAGGTCTGACTCCTGGTGAAGGAGAGATAGGAGGAAGCAAGTTGAGTGGAGGCATCTTTGATAGCAATCCAGTTCTAAGAAAAATTCAGCAAGGCTGTTACGGAGCCCTCCAGCTAAAGTTGTCTGCCCAGGAGTCCTGCATATCATAAGAATGAACCTAAAATTACTCTGCCTACGTGAGAGCAGCCTATGGGAAACCTGGCTTTGCTGCAAGCTATGGAACACAGTGATGGATTTCAAAGCACAGCAACTGGGTTGGAGACCTGAGAGACACATTGTCATATCATGGTCACCGTTGAACTTGTCCCAATTTTGGTTGGTAACAGTTTGCCGTCATTTGTAGAGAGGCCCACAGGGAGAGATCAAAGTCCCCCTTCTCTTGGTTCTCTCTGCCTCTCTGTCTAATACCAACCCTCCATTGGTCCCTTTTGCTTGGCAGGCATTCAGATGCTGTTGTTTTGACCCAAGTCCCCTGCCATGGGAGATGGGACTCAGGCTGGACCCATTTCTTCCCCTTCCTCATGTCCTTTTCTACCTTGCAGTCTTTGGTTAATGGTGTAAGAACTTCAAGCCCCGCTACCTCCTTGGTGTCCACTCAAGTCTCAGGATGTTCCTTTACCCCAATCACTCCAGTGGGAAGCAGTGTCTGCTGCTCTGTGCCATATCCTGCACTCTTTCTCTTCTGTGTCTACCTTTTCCTTCCTCTGGACCATTGTAGTGACAGGTGGTCTTGGCAATGTTAAGACAATTATCATACCATTGCTCATTGGAGAATGTGTTTGGAGGACCCTCCATCTTGTAAGAATAGAGAGAAACATGTCAAATGATTTTTTTGCAGAGCCAGTCTTCTTTATTGATTAGGGAATGAGGCGGGGTATTGGTTTTATTGCTGGTTCCCAATGAAACAGTGCCTCTCTGCAGCCCTGGCGGGGTTCTCTGGCTTTGAAATGTGAATTTGGTGAGTTACTGCTATGGCCCATTCAAGCATCTGCCCTGAAATATTTAATGATGCACATTGTGTACCCATGGCCGACACTGTTTATGGGAGCCCAGGTTAAGTTCCAGAGAGACATAGTTGTGACACCTTAGGGCAGTGATCCTTGGAAGGGGACTTTGGTCTCCATTTCTTCAGGTGGAGACAACACCTGCAGGAAGTATCAGCGTCTGGAGAAACTTTGTAGATGGTCATTCCCAACTTCAGACCAGTCCCTTCCACTCTCATCTGTGGAAGGAGGCCTTCTCCAGCAGTTCAGCCTTAGGGTGTATAAAAATCACCTGGAGAGATTGTTAGAAAGCAGGTTCAGGCACCGACCCAGAGACGAGAATCCAGTTGGGCTGGGAGGGTCCAGGAATCAGCATTTTAATAAATACACATGGGATTCTGATGCAGTCTTCACTCTGAGAGCCACTAGTCCAGTTTGCAAGCTCTATATAAGTCCCTCTTCTATTACAGTAGCCTCAGGCCCAGTGAGAAGGGGATGGGGAACAGTGAGGGTGCAGGGGGGTTGACAGATGCTGGCCCTCCACCTAAGGGGATTGTCATCATTATCACAAATGTGGGAGAAATGTTATGTCCCAGCAAGACACAAGCTCTTGCAGGAAAATGGAAGGGAATCACTAAAGAGAACAGAATAGAGAAATATGTATAGAACATGAAGCTTGTAAGGAATAGTTTAGGATGAAATTGGGTTATGGCTGCGTGAATGTAAAGGGCATCTTGTAATAAGAAAAGATGAGTACCATGCATGAAAGAGACAGAAGGAATTTGGTGAAAAGAAAAATCACATACTGAGAGAACTGAGAACTAAATTAAAGTTTGATATACAGCTAGAGCATTTTTTCTCTAAACCAAAGCAAATTGTCCAATGTGACGTGAGACTGTGGAAACCTACTAGTCACCTAGGAGCAAAACAGAGCTGCTCGAAAGAGCTGCAGAGAGCACCCAGGGGTGACAGTTTCCTGTCACTAACGATGTTAAAGGCAAAATAATCTAGTAATTACAGTAGGTAAGAATGTGGTTGATGAATTGACTCCATCAAGTGGAATGATAACATGAAAAGAACTAATAAAAACAAGCTACAACATAAACTGTTCCACTTGAAAACATAAAAATGAATGATTGGATAGACACAAGTGGGACTGTATTTATGGAAAGGTGTATTTATGAGAACAAGGGTAGAAACCTTGCTCAAATGATTGGATCAGATGAAGTTTTCTAATCCCCTGCAAGACATTACATAGAAAAAATTAAATATAAGACTAACAAGGAAGTATTTCTAGCCTTGCTCTAAAATATCAGTTGGTAGGTTTTACAAGAACTTATCACGGTAAGGAATCTGAGGAAAAGTCCAGGGAAAATGGACATCAAAGCCCAGATAAAAATCCAGTTACACCACTTAGAGTGCAACAATGAATATAATGGAAAAAGATTTTAACTTTTTAAATTATAGAATTGTTCACTAAGGAAGAGAGTTTCCATAAACTGGAAAGGTTAAAATTCCAGCAGATAGGATCCAACAACGGTAACTTATCACAAGGACTCAGTAATGATAAAATTATCTAAGATTTTTTTTTTTTTAATTTGTAACTCAGTGACTTCTTATTGCCAGCCTGTATTGGCGTTGTTGCAGGCCTTGAAGCCAGCTCCAGTTCGTTTAAGCTGAAAAAAAGGAGGCATTTATTCACTAGCCATGGGCGTCTGCTAGACTCAGGAGACAGGGGTGCCACTGAGCCACGGGAAGGAGAGCAAAGGCGGTCAGGCCTGTTGCCTCTGTTTTCTGCTTTTCTCTGGGCTTCTCTGTGTTTCTTTCCTTTCTGTTGGTCTTTTCCTTACACATGTGTGATCATATTTTGTTTAGATTTATTCTCTCCCTGAAGACCTGTTGAGCTGGTTTCAGCACCCTGTATTCCCCTTCGCTGCCTAGAGACTGAAATGGATCGGGTCTTTTATTTTTTTTAAATTCATTTTTATTGTTAGACTTTTTGGGGTGACAGCTGTTAGCAAGGATTACATAGGT
>PVJL010006240.1:83388-95277 GCA_004026885.1 Lyroderma lyra | reverse complement strand
GCTCCGTGAGCGTTCGATCACATTCCCATTGTGAGCGGGTCAACCTACCTGATGTGTCACCAGGTCTTACATCTTCGAGGCTATTCCCAAAGCCCACGCGCGGAGGCTCGTGGTAAGCGGCATAGCCCGACAACACAAGCAAAGGAAAGGACCTGAAACCGGATGTGCTGACAGTGCTTTGGGGGGACTCCTTACACTCCAGGGGCTCGACGATACCCACAGCATACTAATTCTTCGGTTTGTTCAGCTTTCCTACCCAACTCTACCTGTCAAAGACGTCACTAAATGTTCCGTGATCCTGCTCGTTGTCTGTTAATAAATCACTGGACAACACGCTATCAAAGTAACATTTAGCAATTGCAGCCTCAGATTTCTTGTGGAATGTTTAAAGGGGCCATTGAATTCGATTAATTAAAAAAGAAAAAGGCAACAACCCTCTTTTGGTTTCGTTTCTACTTTTACTTGAGATCAGAACTATTTTCTGAGCAGCTTCAAGGAAAGAACCAGGAGCTCTCGTAATCACATTTCAGAAGCGTGTGTGGCAATCACGTAGATTAGCACTCACACAATTTCCAAGAGCTACTAAAAACAGACCTTGGGTAATTGTGCAAAATGAGTAGGTGGACAGATTTTTTTTTTTTAAAGTAGGGCCATGACCTCTGAGGTTTTCTGTTGTGTTCGCTGTGATCTAGGAAGCCAACGACAGGCCGTGTGTGATTTATAGGAGTGGTCTGTTGTAACAGCAGTCTGGCCCCGAGACATCACCTAGCACCAAGGCGTGCCTCTTGCTGATGCTGTCTTAATGGCTAAGGTGGGCTGCCTGTGCCTCCTCGCCCAGGTCCCAGGTCCCTGGCAAACAATTTGTTGTCACCACCCGCAGCTTTAATTCCCAACAATCCCAGTTTGCCCCAGCATTTCCTGATGACCCAGGACGCTGCTGCCGGGCCCTTCTCGTCACACTGCTCGGCAGTGACTAAGTGACCACTGCGGCGGGGCAGGGTGTTCCTTGGACGCGGAATCAAATGTGTTTTCCTTGAGTTAAAAAAAAACAAACAAAAAAAGTGAACTGAGACTATAAAACTAGCCAGATTCGTGCCGCTTCTTCAAGGTGCTCACGGAGGAGTAAGGGAGACAGACATGTGAGAGAAGGGAAGTTGGGGGGCTCCGCCACGTTTCCAGCTCAATCCGTGTGGACAGTCATGACCAGGGCAGGGAGGCGGAGGACACGCACTCCTTGTCCAGGTCACCCTCCGGCAGTACACGGAGCACACAGCCCTCGCCTCCTGGCCCTCTCCCCCCGGACGGACACGCCTGCAACCCGGGCGGAGCCGCGGCTTCCCTCGGTCACCTAAGGAGGGGTACTGAGAGTGACCCCTGGAATGTCACACTCAACAATAAATACAAAAGCTTCGCTGGGTGGACATACATGGCCCAAGTCAGCCGGTGCGCCGGAAAGCCTGCATTTACCGTGCAGCACATCCACCCATGGCACGGGGTACACACAGTTACCACATTCGACGTTTGAGAAAATTCGTCCATGACCCTCAAAGGGAATTTGAAAGTACGAGGTCCAGGGAGAGCCTCCACCACTCCAAGAGGGATGTGGAGAAAGTGGAAGGGATTCCACAGGGAGCCACAGAGATGATTAAAGGGTTGGCAAAATAGGAGCTAGAAATTATTTAGCCTAAGTTAGAGAAGACTACCAGGTTGCTTAATAACAGTATTCAGGCCTGGGCAGGGCGGTTATACACAAGATGATGAACAGCTGCTTTCTACCTCAACTGGAGAGCGACCAGAAGCAGAACTCCGATTCCAGAACCAGAGACCCACCTCAGAGGTGCAAGGGGGCCGGGCTGGGGGGCCCGCTGGGGCAGGAGCCCTCCCAGGACACTCTTCCTGCGCCTGCTCATGGGCCGATGCTGTTTCGTGGGGTTCCTGTTAAATTCCATAGCTCTCCCTGCTCTACGTGTCCCCGAGTTTATTTCACTTGCTCTGATTTTAATTATCCATTACGAGTCGGTAACTCCCACATATACACATCCAAGTACTCCCAATCCAGACGGCTTCCCCCCTGCCCCCTGGACACCCGTCTTTCATCTTCGACCTGTGCTGTGGCAGCAGCGTGGTGACTGGACCCACCTCTTCAGTCTTCGATGCCATTCTCGGGACCATACAGCAGGAAGGTCTGAGGCTTTCCACCTACACGCAAGTCTACCTGTGTCACTTCCTTGCTTTAAACCATCCAGCGAGCCCCCATCACTTATTTGCTCTCCATCCTCTGGCGCATCTCCTGTCACTCCCCAAGTGACATAACGTCACTTCTTTCATCCCGCTCGTGCTTTTCAGCGTGTCTCTGCACTCGTCTCCCAGACCCCTTCTCTGCCTGTCCCACGTGGGACCAGGGACCCTCCATAAATGTTCACGAATTGTCATGGAAACGTCCCTTAAAGACTTCGATGTTGCAGTCAGTACTAGTAAGAGCCGATTCAGAAACTGCTCATTCAGAAAACACCCAAATAGCTTGCAGATAAGAGTGCAGGGATGGAGAGCAGCGCCCCCCGCCCCACGACTGCGCATGCGCCGCTCCTGCTGGGCCGCTC
Source organism: Lyroderma lyra (assembly GCA_004026885.1). NCBI lineage: Eukaryota > Metazoa > Chordata > Mammalia > Chiroptera > Megadermatidae > Lyroderma > Lyroderma lyra. Next base: position 92,677 of record PVJL010006240.1, on the reverse strand, counting down.
CCCGCCCCCACCCCGCCCTTCTCCCATGGAGCCCAGCACCGCTCCCCCGTGCTCCCTTAGCCATGCGCAGTTACTTAAATACACTCGGGCACCTTGTGTCCCTCACCTTGTGTCCAACTCAGTTCTCGCAGCATTCCTATGGAACGGGGTGAGTCTGCGCGTTTCACAGGTGAGCAGTCACCACCGACGGGCAGATGACGTGTGTGTATGTGCGCGTGCGCACACGCATGTGTGTGTTTTCGCCACGCATGGTCTCTACCTCCCAGACTTGTCCAGTGCTCCCCGCCTGGACCACGACCGACCCACCCCAAGCTTTCATCCTCCATGACAGCCTCAAAGTCCTCTGGGCCTCCCATCCGTCCTGTGGCCAAGGGGGACTCAGAGTCCTGGTCTGATCGCACGTCATGCTCCCCCTCCCCCTACCTTACGAGAAAGACCTTCAGTAGCTTCCCATTGTGCTTTCCAGAAAAAACAAAACACTACCACCGCTCCGGGGCCCCTCACAGGGCGCCCCACCCACTAAACCTGCACCCACCTAGCTCACACCCTGCCCCCCCCCCCCCGGGCGGCTGCAGCCCCTCCCACTGGCTTCCGTCCTTCCTGCCTGAGGCCTACCGGCCCTGCGGTGGGGGGCGGGGGCACCCCCTGCACCCGCTGGAAGCCATCTTCCTTTTCCCGTCACCGAGTCATCTCTCCATCGTGCTTCTGACCCTGGCTCAGGGCAGTTTCCCCAAGAAGTCTTCCCAGATCACCCCAAGAATCAAGTCAAATCTTCCTCCTTTAAGCTCCAAAAGCACCATGTTTTTCTCCTTTCTACGTGTTTTGCGACTGTCAGCCGCCTCTGGTAGACTGTCAGCTTCACGAGGACAGGAGCCGAGTCCTCCCTCCTCCACCAGTTCATCTCCAGTGCTGGGCACAGCAGCAGGCATGCAGCGAGAACTTGAAAAGCTGAATCAATCTGCTGCTTTAGATTTGCCAGGCACTGAGCTTCATGCACTTCACACGGATCATCTCATTACATTTTCACAACAGCTCTAGGAGGTTCTTACCATTCTATTAGCAGCTCCATTTTACAAATGACAAAAACAGGGTCTAGAGATACTAGGTAATTTCCAAGCCCCACAATATCAAAACTGAGGTCCTCTGTGTTAAAACCGTACGTGTGCCTGGTGCCCGTCATTTGTGCACACCTTCGTAGATGTAAACGCATTAACTAAAGTAACACTGAGTGGATGACGAGGAAGAAATCACTGCATCGCAAATGGATCACTTACGTCTCTGGAGCAAACTTGAAAACCCTGAAGTAGGTAAGCGTCAACAACAGAATCCCATGGTTGTTCGGCTGGGTCGCTTAAACAGAAGAAAAGAAGTAGGCTCTCCCTGAATTGTACTTGCTCAATGAGCCTAATTGTTCCACTGACCAGTGAGGCATAATGACTTTGCACAGTACAACACGGACCGTGACAGGCCGGGTGTGGGGGGGGGATACACCGCAGAGGGGGGTCACAAAACGTATTGAGGCAAAATTAATGACTGAATTCACTTTTCACCAGCAGGAAAAGCCCTTACCTCCCTTAGGCTGTCTTCGTACGTGCAGAGGAGGAGTCTTTCGGGCCCAGTTTAAGCAGCGCAGCTCCATGAGCAGTTTATCCCAAGGGACTTACACGAGTGTTTCCTTCTTGGCCTGCACTTTCTGTCCACTGCATTGGAGAACAGAGGCACGGTGGCACCGCCATCTGTACGGCCCTTGTTGGAAGAGTGATTCCTAAAAGGTGGAGGCAAACTTTATGCTGGTTGATCACAAATGTTTGGAAGCGCTTCATCGTCATTTCTGGAAGTTGCGCTAAGGAATTTTAAAGTACCCACACTGTCTTTTAGGACATTATCGCTATCATGACTGTGGAAATACTATGTACTCTTTTGCGCATTCTTAAGGCAGCATCTCAGATAGTTCACTGGAAGTTAAAATTGTTGTAATGCATGTCATTTCTGACACAATTGTAAATATTGACACAGCAAAATAAAATTTATCTTCTTAGAAAATCCATTCAATAGAATCTTTATACGCCATAATTATTGGATACTGTCATTGACCTAAAAATACACCGAGTTGGAAAATTTACATTCTTCCTTTATTTCTATTCCACTTCCCTAGTTTTATAACATATTTATACACAGAAGTCTATTAATCAATTTAATTTTTAAAATTGCTAGGACCCTAAATGTCATCAATACCCCGAAATGAGTTACCATAATTACTAGCAGTGCACATTTAGTCAAATCAACATAAATCTATTGATATTAAACATGACAAATATTTATTAGAAATGCATTCCTTAGTTAGCTGATTTTTTTTTCAACTAATTAATGTGCCAAGAATTTGTTTGCTAGAGAAAGGTTTTGTCGTACATTTTATTCCCCGGTCTCTTCTTCTGAATACACGCTGAGGATATTTGGTCACAAAAAAATTACAATGAGATTGGAAGGGGTTTTGTTCTAGCTATGTCACAAAATTCTTTCGATTCCTTCTAAGTTATGTGCAAAAAAAACAAAACAAAACAAAACAAAAAAACCCCTTAGTGATCTATCATTGAAATTACTTTTAATGATCAACTGACACTTCAATTAGGTCCTTCAGTTTTGCTGAAGGCAAAAGCTGGAAATGATTCGAGGTGCAGAAGTGTAGGGGGACCCAGTGATAAGTTACATTTACTTTGATTTTTCACACAGACCAACAGAAAATCACGTAATTTGTGTAGGGTTTTCAGTGTGGGTGGGGTGACAGGATAAGATTTGCATTTTGAAAAGATCACAGGCTGCACTGTAGGGATGGATTAGAGGGCGGGGCCAGAATGTAGAGTCTATGAGATAGAGGCTTCCTTGAGTATCTGTATGTAAACTTAAGCTTTTGAAAAATAAATAATGGTTTAAAGGGATTGAAATTTTCGAAGAAAAGAAACAACTGGTTTTTATCTTTTAGACCTTTTGTGTTTATGGGGGGGAGGGGCAGGGCAAACTTGGTTTACAGTAAGTGAAGAGAAATAAGAATGAATAACACTTCTCCTTGGAAGTCCTGGGGAAAACATGTCATTGATCCCCAAAGTCGTTTTTCCCCCAAAGTGAAAATAGCTTTATTTTTTTTTTGGAGGGGGGGTGATACATTCGACATGTTATATTCTCAATATAACTTATGGAGAAAGTGTATTAAGAAAGTTTTTTAGAAACTGAAAGTCTGCTGAGATGATTATTGTCTCCATTCTGGTGAACATCCTTCTAAACTACCTTCTGTACTTGGATTTGCATACAAACTGAGGTATATGCTCTAGGGACCACAGCTGTTTTGTTCAGCAACAACATATGTGTGTATATGCCCAGTGCTCAACGAAATAGGAGTTCAATAACCATTGTTTGAATTAATTATTCCAATTATATGTTAATATATTGCCTTTTTAACCCAACAATAATATGCCTTGGACTTACATAAAGCCACCTCAACCTTTTCATGGCCGGTCAATAATTCATTACAGGCATGTGCCATAATGCATGTAAATGAGCCCCACAGTGATGGAACCTCGATTATTTTAGGCTTACAAACAGTGCTGCAATGAGCATCCTTGCACAGACGTCTTAAAAGTCCCGCCTGGGGTAAATTCCTAGCCCAGAAGCTGCTGGGTGAAAGACCCATGTGCATTTCATGTTTTGAGGCACATAGCCAGTCTACCAGAAAAGTTATTCCTATCTACAGTCCCAACTGCATTCATTCTCCTATAACTCTGACGGTCAAAAAATACTTACCTCCTGCTGTTTATAAGCACACTTCTCTGATTACGGCCAAGACTGCATGCTTTTTCTTATGTTTACTAGTCACCTATATTTCTTTTTTTTGTTTTTTTGTTTTTTTTTTGCTTTTTGGTATGTGGGTAGCTCCCTGGCTGGGAATCGAACCCGGGCCGCAGCGCTGACAGCGCCAGTACCGAAGCTTTAAGCCACTACACCATCAGGGAACTCCCTAGTCACCTATATTTCTTATGTGATTTTCTAATACGGGTCCTTTGTACCTTTTTCTTCTAGTAGACATGTGTTTGTTTTACTGATTCGTGAGAGCCCTGTGTTTATTAGGGCTCTTGTCTGTCATACATGGGGCCTGGCAGAAGTAACGCCGGGACTTGAGTTATGGTTTTATTACAAAATCATAACCATACATGCTTATGATTTTGTCATAACACCCCTTTTTCATGACCTGGTAATCTATACCAAATCCTTTATTACAAAGTCATAAGCATGTATGGTTATGATTTTGTAATAAAACCGTAACTCATGTCCCAGCATTACTTCTGCCGGACCCCGTGCGTCCCAAATTTCTTTTTCCTGGTTTACCTTAAGAAAACTCTGTTGATTATGTTTTTGAAAAACAAAAGTTTTATCATTTATAGAGTTAATTCTGACAACCTGTTCCTTTAAGGTTTCTGGCTTTTGCGTTCTCCTTTGAACTAGGTATTTCACTCCCCAGTATCATAAAAAATACCTCCCTAATCATATTTTCTTTGTACACTTTTGAAGGCATTTCTGGAAGGCAACCAGGGGACACTAAATAAGACTTGTAAATGTTCATTTCCTTTGCCACAAACTCCCCTTTCACAGTTTACCCTAAGGAAACAATAGGAAGTTGTAGTTCCCAGAATATTCACTAAGGAGTTACTGATTATGGAAAAACAAACAAACAAACAAACAAACAAATAGAAAAACTCCAGTATGGAAGACTGGTTACATCAATTATGGTATATCCATATCCACTAACATAATCATTTAAAAACATTAATTACTAAAACCACAGATACACTAAGATTTAATCTATAAGCACCAAAACAAAACCACAAAACAATTTAGCGAGGCACAGAGAAAGAAAACTGTATTTACACAATAGTGGTTCATTCTGGGTATGAGAAATAATGGACGAACTTCCTTTCTTTATTTTTTTTTGTCCTAAGAGCATGTTAGAATAAAAAAAGTTTAAAATTTAGTGAAGCCTATAATTTATTATGTAGACATGGCATTATTAAATGCATCAAGGATGTCTTAGACTAGAGAGTATCACCCTGGTCTTCAACCTTGCAAATATAACTCTAGCCTCACCCAAAAACCAAGTTATAAAGTGTTTTGAAATGTTTAATTCTAGTATAATAAATAGTGTGAAGATTACTAACCTTTTTCTATTGGGGTTTCCTCATCTGTTAAATGAAGATAATAATACCTACTCCGGTTTAATTCACAAGAAGGTTGTGTAAACTGTGATTCACTGCCAGCTACCTGGAAAATGGTGCTATAATAGTCTTATTTATTTATTTTCAAATATATGATTATTCTTGGTTTGGGGTGTTTTTGTAATTTTTATTTTTTTGCTGAAGCCCCCTTATTGGGGTATGGCTGATGAACAAAAAGTTGTACATTTACTGCATGCAACTCGATGAGTTTGCACCTAAGTGCCTCCACGCCGGTGAAGCTATCGGCACAGTCGTCCATGCCATAAACATGTCACCTCCGAAAGCTTCCTCCTGCCCTCTTTATTAGCTTTTTGTGATAAGGGCACTTAAGGTCTATGTCTCCACAAAACTTAAGGGTGCGATCCAGTGCTGTTCACCACAGGTGCGGTGCTTGCAGGAGACCTACAAAATTGTTCATCGTGTATGACTGAAACTTTGGCCCTTGGACTAATACCGCTCATTTCCCCTCCCCCCCAGCCCGTCAACCACCATCCCAAGTTCTGCCTCTGCCATCTGAGTCGAGTCCTCATCGAAGGAGTATCATGAGGTATTGTTTCTTCTATGTCTGGCTTATTTCACTTAGCATGATGACCTCCAGGTTCCTTCTTGTTATAAATGGCAGGATTTCCTTCGGGGGGGGGGTGGTGCTGCATAATATTCCACTATAATTTTTATAATTATATGTGTACATATAGAGAGTTGTTTTTAATGTAAATGCAATGGAAACATGAGCTCAATACCTTTAAAAGGGATACTTTCTACTTAGGAAAGCAGAAGAAAAGAAGGAACGCTGCCTACCAAAAGAGAGTGTGAGGAGAGGAGCACTCGGCACGTCTGTGCCGATCCCCTAGCATGTGCCAGGCTGGGGCTGGGGGAGGGGAGGGGAGGGGTGAGTCAGGCAGTCTGCTCTCAGGGCTCGGGGGGACGACACATGTCCACCCACAGGCAGAGGCAGAGGCCCTGAAGAGGCAGCGAAGGACCATCCAGTGTGACCCTCAGAGGTCATCCGAACCGGGTACAGGAGCTCAGCGTCCTCACAGAGTGCTAGGTAGTCACAGCAGTTCTACAGAGCGGGGCCTAAAGTGAAATTAGGGGACAAGCTGGTTGGGGATGCCCCAAGCTTGTGGGGTTCCCCTGGTAAGCATAAGGGGGAATCCCCGTGAGTATGGTAGAACCCCAACAGTAACATAGGGGCTGAGGGGAGAACAGATCCCTGCTTGCCAGGAGAAACCTGGGATGGGTGGGGGAACTCTTAAAAACCCCACACTTACAGAATAGGAGATCCCCTTGTGCTACTACAAGTTCCCTTGTACCGGGTGTTCTGAGACGTCTGTGGTCAAACGCTCTTGAACTTTGTTTTCTGATTCCAAGTTCTTCAGGTTAGAGGAGAACAAGTGAATACCACGTATTTATACACACAGAACGATAGAAGTACAGACACACGCACGCAGGCGCGCGCGCACACCACGCGCTCACACTGTTTGGCTGCTGGGAGTCCAGTGGTCCCGGAATTTAAGTCATTTATTTGTACCACTGGAATCTAGTGTTGTTTATTCCTAATTGGTCCATCTCTAAACATAATTCCAGTCAAAAGACAAAATATGAGGTAAAATACATGTCGGAGAAAAATTCAGTCCTGACACAATTATTGATTCCACGTTTTTTGGTGACTCTGGTGCTACCAGCAAGCAATAATAGTAATACTGGCATAAACTTACATAGTGCCTATTACGTAGGAGGCATGTAAGATGCAAAGAAGCAAAGATAGAAACTTAACAGTTTTGGAATAAGAACCACCTTTTGAAGTTGAAATAAAAATTCTCAAGCCCATTTTCACTTCCTATCAGCGCCATCCTAGATAAGCAATTAACCTACAAGGCGGGGTGGGGAGCCGTGGTGGTTAAAATATAATAAATAATGCATTCATTTACAAAGTGCCTGGAATTTAAAGAATGCATTAAGGACAGAGCAGTGTTATTACGACATTCCTCCATATGTTACATGGGAGCACATATTATATTCAGACACGCAGGTGGAATCCTCTCATTTGTCCAAGGTACAAACAAACGAGGTCAACGCCAGAGATTCTGCTGCCCTAAACTTCCCAAGTATGTACAAAACAAAGCAGAACAAAATAAAAAAAAAAATCACACACTGTACCAATCTAAGGATGTATCCTGGAATTTCAAGCGGTTGATCACTGGTGGCCAGGTGACAATATGAACAGGTGGCACTATGATCATTACTGGAAAAATAACCCAAAGCCAAAATCCTTTTGTGACAGGTTGGCATGCACATTATTCTTTACGTTAAAATTACATTCCACCTATAAGGTAAAACTCATGTTTTTTGGTTGATACACGGCACTGCTCATTTATATAGATACTAAAATTACAGTGAATTAGGTGAAAGTTACTTTGAATAAGTCTATATAATCAATAGTAGAGTCTGGCTACGCATGCATGTGTATAGTTCATTTAAAAATATGCAAACACATGGCATTTTATTCTACATGTCCAGGAAAATCAGGCTTTTACAGTTAATCTTGAAAAATGTAGCACATTCCATGTTCCACATTATGTATTCCGACTTTCAAATACTGTTATTTTAAAAATAGAAATTTCTTAAGATAACAGAACCATAAAACTAGAGGGCCTAAAAATGCTAGAGAGCATGCTAACACATGCTCTTTATGAAATATATAAGTTTCTATTAATATACAGTGCAGAACATTAAAGCCTAACACTTGATAAGTCTGTCATTGCCAAGAGTTCATGGGTGCTTCTCATGTTTTCTGTACACATTCTAATATATGGTAACATAACAATGTACCTCTCCATAACAATACCCCTTTCCACGCAATAATTGTCTTGAACATATTGTATAGTAGTTTGTGATTAGACTTTTAATATATTTCTTAAAAGAGTTAAACGTCACTCCATACTTTGAGAACTTTTTTTAACCTGAAGTAGGTTTAAATAAAAGTAATTTAAGATTTATCTCATATTTTAAAAAAGTAAAAGGAGTCTAAACACTGTAGAATTTGTTAAATTTGGCATATTAAAAATTTTAAAGTGAAGTAGAAGAGCTCTAAGTTGGAAAATCTTTTTTCTGAAAAAGTTAACTAAGGTTATGGGTTTCATTTCCAGCGCAATCTGTTCTCCTAATCGATCTAAATTCCATATGCAATGTAAACAGTTAAAGGAGAAGTGCTAAAAGCGAATTCTTGTCTTTGAACACACAGTGATCAGAACCCCGCACAGCGTGGGTAGAAGCAGGCTCCTCCCCGCTCCTGGGGAAAACCCTGACTAATATTTATAACGTTATGACATACTGTAATACTCACAAGGTGGTTGTAGAAGTATAAACACCACTCGAGTTATCTGATTGGCTGCTGGTGATGTAACACCCATGTCAATACTTCCCAGTGAACGCACGTGTTCGACCTTTTATTTAAATTTCCATTTCATCACAGCAATCAGATACTCGGGGCGGTGCATTTTCTGTGAAACGACGATTGCCTGGGGCCTGAGGTGCTGCCTGGCACACACAATGCACCCGACCCGGAGGTGTCCGCGGCGGTAACCCCCTCGCGTGAAAGGCACCGCCTGAGCCAGCCTTTGTGAAGGCACCAAATAAAATAAGTTCACTTCCTCGGGCACCGCCACCCACCCCCACCAAATGACACGGCTGCAGCGCAGCTCCCACCGCAGTTATAGCCCCAGTCGGTCCCAGGTGGACCCGTGGCGAGAGGAGGAAAAGGAGCGTCCCGGGCGCGGGGAGGTGAGTGCGGGCAGCGGGGAGGCGGCCGGCCCCTGACACTCGCCAGCTGTTCGTCCGCGGCGGAGCCCGGCCCCGGCCGCGCACGCCCGCCTCTCCCGGGACCCCCACCCCGCCGCCCGGCCTTTTGTCCGCCGCCTCCCGGCCCGCTGGCCTCGCCGCGGCCGCGGCCGCCACCCCCCCCCCCCCCCCCCCGCCCCCGGGCCCGAGGCGCGGCCCGGCCCCCTTCCCGGTCCCCGGGCGCCCCC
>PVJL010006240.1:0-83288 GCA_004026885.1 Lyroderma lyra | reverse complement strand
TCCGCCAGGGCCTGGTCGGACGGAAGCGCTCCGCCGGCTTTATTGTCGGGCGCTATGCGGCGGAGCCCGGCGGTTTAACGTGCCTCGCGCCCTCAGCGCCTCGGGAGCCGGCGGCGGCGGCGGGACGCGGCGGGCGCCGGCGGGGACTCCCGGCTCGGAGGCTCGGTGTGTGCGCGCGGCTCGGGAGCGGGGCGGCGGGGGCGCCCGCACTCCGCCTCAACTTCGAAGGCCGCACGCGCCCGGCTCGCGGCCCGCCGCGCCGCCGCCGCCCCCTTCTCCGCGCGGGACGCGGCCCGGAGAGCTGCGCGGCGGGGGCGGAGGACGCGGAGGCGGCCCGAGGCGGCGGCCCGGCGGGCGGCGGCGGGCGCGGGCGGCGGCCCCGGGAGCGAGCGCGGGCCGGGCGGCCGGGCGGGAGGGCGAGGCCGAGCCCCGCGAGAGCGCAGCGCGGGGAGCGCGCGGGACGCGGCCCGAGGCGGCGCGCGCCATGTCGTTCAGTGAGATGAACCGCAGGACGCTGGCGTTCCGCGGCGGCGGGCTGGCCCCCGCCGGCGGCGGCTCCGCGAACAATACCGCCGGCGGGGAGGCCTCGGCTTGGCCTCAGCCGCCGCCGCCGCGACAGCCCCCGCCGCCGGCGCCGCAGCCGCTCAATGGGCGGGGGCCCGACGAGGAAGTGGAATTGGAGGGCCTGGAGCCCCAGGACCCGGAGGCCGCCGCCGGGGCGTCCGCCGCCGAGGAAGCCAAGGAGCTGCTGCTCCCCCAGGACGCGGGCGGCCCCACCGCGCCGGGTGGCGGCGGCGCGGGCGGCCCCCTGCTCGCCGAGAGGAACCGTCGGACTCTGGCCTTCCGCGGCGGCGGCGGCGGCGGGGGTCTCGGCAACAATGGCAGCAGCCGCGGCCGGCCCGACACCCCGGCGTGGCCCCTGAGGCATTTCAATGGGCGAGGGCCGGAGCTGGAGCTGGACGCGCTGGAGGGGAAGGAGCTGATGCCGGACGGCGCGTCCCTGAGCGACAGCACCGAGGACGAGGAGGAGGGGGCGAGCCTGGGCGACGGCAGCGGGGCGGAAGGCGGCAGCTGCGGCAGCAGCAGGCGGTCGGGCGGCGATGGCGGGGACGAAGCGGAGGGCAGCGGGGCGGGCGCTGGCGAGGGCGAGGCTGTCCAGCAGTTCCCGCTCGCGCGGCCCAAGTCCCTGATGCAGAAGCTCCAGTGCTCCTTCCAGACCGCCTGGCTCAAAGACTTCCCCTGGCTGCGCTATTCCAAGGATACTGGCCTGATGTCTTGCGGCTGGTGCCAGAAGACCCCCGAGGACGGGGTCGGAGGGGACCTGCCGCAGGGGGGGCACGACGAGCTTTCGCGAGGGACCCGCAACTACAAGAAAACCCTCCTCCTGAGGCACCACGTTTCCACCGAGCACAAACTCCACGAAGCCAACGCCCAGGTACAGTACAGCGGGCTCCTGCTTTTTCCGATCCTTTGGGGAAAGGCTTACCCGCTGGAAAAACGCCACTTTCCCGGGGGAGGCTTCGTTCCAGTGGGGACAGGCGCAGGCGACTTACGCGTGGGAGGTCAGGACGCTCGGGAGCAAGTTTGCAAAAGTTGTGTGTGTTGGGGGCAGGGGGAGGGAATGACATTTCACTAGTCTGATTTTTTTTTTTTAATGACTCAGATTTCTCTGCCCATCCGATTGAATCAAAAAGAAAGCTTAATAAAGCAAGGTTGAATGAAGGGTTTAACCCTAAAAGGTTAACTTGGCGGTAAAAAATTTTACTAGCTGTGATTTTTGAAAAGCTGCCTTATGTTCATGGTCTTACTAGCAAGCTGGTAGAAGTCAAATCTGGCAACTCTTTGAAGAATGAATTAAACAATTTCCTTAACCTCCCTTTCAGGAAAACATCCAGCAGAGAAAATTCTTTCTATCAGGTCAGGATAACGTGAAATATGAGAGCAGTATGCAAATGTGGTGGAAGCTATTTGCTTAGCACTCTTCTCTTGTGAAGAATTTTCCTAAATTCATCTCCGTCAAACCTCTTGTTGAATTTTCTTACCAAACGCATGCTTTTTGTAAATTATTGTTGTTTTACTTGTTTCCATCTACCCAGATTGCTGTGCTGGGATTTTATCTAATTCCCCCTTTTCAAAAAGGTGATTTGGCTTGGTAGTGAACATATTTACCGAACTCCTTGAAGTCCTAAGTCCTTGGTTACAAAACAAGTAAGCTGTACTTTAGTTCTTGTTTTAATATTTCCACTATAGAGGTAGTAGTCTTTACCATTTCCATCATCCATTTTCAAGCCAAACAGATGTTGATCACTTCTCCTTTAAGAGGGAGACAACCTGTGGTGATGGGTGGAATTCATTCTTTTGTATTGCTAGCCAGTCATTGGCTTAGAAAGTCAGCTTTCAGATATTAGTCCCCCTGTGTCTCCTGGAGTGATCTTGCTGCTCAGAGCACTTACACTGGCGTTAACTAGGCCCTATCCAATCACCCCCAGAGCTCAGAAGTTTCTCAGAAGTTAAGGCTTAAACGTTAAAGCATAGCTTTATTTTTCCCAGTGGGCAATGGCAACAGTTTTTGCACAAATTTTAGTTGCCTAAGCCCTAGAAGGAAGGTCACTTAAAAGATACAAGGCCTAGAAAGGTTAAGTAAATTGTCTTAAGAGTCCTTGGTGACAACTGAGACTAGAACCTACATAGAATGTTGTAATGGGACAGTAATGGGTTTTGGAGTAAATCTGGGTTCAGATCTCAGCTTCCTGCAATTAGCAGTTTGTGAGCTTGGGCAGTGGAGCGAAATAGAACCGACCTTCCCTTGTCTTCATAAACCAGACGCACACTTACCTTTCTCTGTAGAAGTAATTGTTTTGTTCTCAGCTTACAGAAAGGCATCTGAGGCTTTAAAGGGTTAAGTAGTGCATCTCTGAAGTTATTTAGTAAGGTGATGGAGATGGGACTTGGGAAAGGGAAAATGTACTTGGCTAAATAATGGTGGGTTGATTATTTAGAAAATTTAAAATCAGACCATTAGAATGAATTTTCTTCCTATACAGTGGACCAGTTACTTCCATTTATCAGCATAGTCTCTCCCTGTAGGCAAATCTGAATGGGGTTGCAAATTATAATTAGCTGCTTAGTGAACCTGAAATCAGAGGAAAGGGAATTAGTTGGATAACCTTATGATAGACTTAGTGCAGTGTAAACTTCCCCCCAGGCCTGTATCTGGATCACGGAATTCATTCCTAGGTAAAACCTTCAATAAACTTGATCTCTGTATTATCCCACCCCTCCCTTTTACCCCCCTGAAACTCCCATTTTTATAGATTAATCTGCAGCCCATCATCTTTTCGGACACTTCTTTCATTAGATTGAGGGTAACACAATGTAGTTTGCCTAAGCCTATAAAGTATTGGTTCCCTTGACTGGATTTTGGATGTTTCCACTCTGAATTAATCCTAATCATTCCTGTTTTAGTTCTAGCTAACTTTAATTTGGGTGTTACTTTACTATTGTGTGTACGTTGACCCCAGGTACCACCTACATTTTGTTGTTAATATGAGTGACAGGTTCAAGAACTGGCTTGTTGCTGTGGGCAGAGTTCAATCCTCACCCCCCCCCCCCATTGTCCTGTAGTCTTTGATCACCTGTAGGAGGCAGTGTGACACAGTCTGTAAGAGCATTCTTGGGCGTAAGGTTAGGGGGACCTGAGTCCTAATCCTACTTTCTTGGCAGGCAAATGAGTTAAAATTTCTCATATCCTCCTGTATGCAAAGTACATATGCCAACCCATAATCACTTAGTACCTGATAACTATTATTTCTTATCATCCTTATTTTCTTCTAGATAAGTATAAAGAGATGTTTTGTGTGTGTGTGGCCTGGCACATCATGTCTCGGTAATACCAATCTTGTCAGTTTTGAAGCCACTTTGTCTTGTGGAATCACTCTTAATTCTAGAGAGCAAACCAGTTCTCCTTCAGAGACTTCAATCTTCTAGTTCTTTGAGCATTCTGAACTTTCTCATCACATGGGCAGTTTTTTCTCAGCTTCATGAAAAATAGCATCCATTAGCCTTCTCCTGTCTTAAAAATACTGAAGTGAGAGTTCTGGAATTCTCAGGCAAGAACTCGGATTGAGGCTAGGGGTCCTTCACTCCCTTATTCTCGTACACACACATTCACGTTTTTATTTCTTCATTTTAAGGAGGCTGTTTCCTGAGAGGAGTTTGGCCAAGTCTTAGTATGTAACTAAGGGAAGGTGGTTACCTTCCCTTCTTACTGTTTCTGTGAGTAACAAAGCCCTTTTTCATTAATTCCATGGTGATAACCAAAACATCATAGCACCCTCTTTAAAAGCTTGATGTTTTGTTAACATGCATGTTGGTCACTAAGGCCTGCTCATGGGAGACTGTAAATAAGCTTCCAGAATCTGTTCTGGGACTTCTGTTTCAAAAAGATCCTGTATTCTTTATAGGGATATGTGAGTATAGGGTGTAGGGACGGCACACAGTTTTTATTTTGAGTAACAACTGACTGTATCATCTTAGAATCAAGTTTGATAATTAGCTCATACAGGATTTGACCATTTGGCCTGGAGGACATTTAAAATTGCTCTAATAACAGTGATTACCACTGTATCTTGGTTCAGATCACTTTCTACTCACTTGTGAAATTTTCATAGCCTAAATACATTCTGTCATTTCTTTCCAGTTTACTGACCCTGAAACATGCACTCACATGTATTGTTGTTATAAATTAAGTTAACCTTTTCAGAAAGTAAATACTTTCTGAATTCATATCTATGATCTGATTGAAATTACTAATTGGAATATGTTGAGGTCAGCAACTAAAGCAAAGGTGAAACAGACTCTTTGATTTGGCAAAAGTAAGGCTCAAAGGCTTGTTGGTTTTAACAATTTAGAAGAAGGTTTGAAAACCTTGCACTGAGAAGAAGAAATATTAAAGATAAGCCTACGGCCCATTAAATAACCATTTTGTAGAAGATTTATATAGGTTCTAACATTCATTGTGTTTGATTCTGCAGTCATTTACTGAAAGAGGACTATAATTCTGGGTAGGAAAGTAAATACTAATTACTTGTTGATTTTTAGCTAAATGGCATTTTCTGATCATTTATGGATTGACTACAGATGAGCTCACTGTTTGCAACTGAAGTTAATCTCTCCCACTTTCCCCCTCAGAAGGGTGGGAAGACTGGGTGGTGGTCTAGATTTCTCTACAGGTTGGTGGCATTATCTGGCTCCCCAAGCTACAATGCTGAAAACCCTATGATTCTTTTCACCTGGCCCCCACAATCTAGTTGATCACTCAAGTTCTGATTTTACATTCCAAATAATTTTCCAGACTGCCTCACCACCTCTCCCCCTGTTCACTTATCTGTCTTCCCTAGTTAAGGTCCTTGTTTCTTGCAAGTATGTTGCACTGTTAACAGTAGCTTCCCCTGGTCACAGTATCTCCAATCTTGTCCCCCAGTATTAATGCTCCACTTTGCTGCCACAGTCATCCTTCCTCTTCTGTCCACTGATACTATCAGGTCCCTGCTTCCAAAGCTCTGTGAGGCACCTGTCGCCGTGGTTCTCACCTTGCTGGGGTTTCCCGTCTCCTTTGATAATCTGATGAGAGCTATAGACACTTAGAATATTCATAAGTGCATATTTTGCACATCTTGGGCTTTGGGGGATCGGTCACCTTAAAGTTCTTTCATAAATCTGTAGTTTTGAGGGTACTACAGACCATCAGGGTTCTTTTTCTCACGCCGTCTCATTTTCTTAGAATGTGTACCCTTCCATCCCACTCTTGGATCCTTTAAGGCTCTGATCACATCCTTTCCTCCAAAAAAGCATTCCCCCTCTCCAAAAAACAAAAACAAAAAGAAAACATGGATTTGATCTGTTCTCCTAACACCCTTATCATTCTTCAGCACCTTAATCTTCACCAGTAGTGGTAACTTCAGATGGAAACTAGACTTAACTCATTTTAGGTCCCCAGTGTAGACCTGTCTAAGGCATTCACTTAATGCTTATTAAATAGATGAATATATTCAGGATTTGTCAAGCTTTTAACAGCTTTTTCCTCTGTAAGTAAAGTATTTTTTTTTTTTTTTTTTTTTTTTTTAGCTCTCTGGAAATAAATTGGAAGTAATATGTTATGAGGATTTTAGCTGAAGGGAAGAGAATTCTGAAGTCTCTTCCAGAGTTAAATTACAGTTTCACTTATGGGCATCTGAACAAATAAAAAATATCGAAGGCTTTCATATTTATAGAACCTCTAGCATAACAGATAGTCTGATTTTTGAAGTCTCTTTCCTTAAAATGTCCTTGGTTAGCCAGTTTAAACTAATGTCTGGGCTAAGTCATGTTTTCCTTTTTGGGAAGGGAATAGAAAAAGTTCCCCAACATTTGAAAAGACCAGTTCCAAAAATATTTAAACCTTTTCATCAGTATGTGTTTACTTATCAGTAATATCTCATGTTATCATAGAATGTTAAAGAAGGAACCAGAGAGACAGATAACTTGAGTCCTTAGGGACCCACTTGGAGGTTTTTGTCTTTAGTACTGAAAATTTCTTAATTTGGTTCAGCAAATAATATTTTGCCATTTATTTTAGTGCTATGTGCTTATTGAGCGTTTTCACTCAACTCCTCAAGAAATACTCCCCTTGGAGAGTACATCTACTCCTGACTTGCAAACCCTTCATTGTGAAGGCATATTTAGTAGGGGCCACCAAAACACTGATTAGAGAGCAATCAGTAGTGAAAAATAAATTGTTAGTTGCTTGTAAAAGCAGGGAACATTACTGTTCTTATACAGTAATAATGAGAAAAAATAGTGGTTGAAGAGTTGTGCTTGATTTGTATAGTTTGTGTTAAAATAGAATGGGCAAATGTTTGTGGGGAAGGCTTTTGTCTGAGTTATTTTTAAAAATTAGGACATTTGGTCTGGTAATGGTGAATTCCAGAAAGTGGGACTGGCCCAGAAAGTTCAGAACACAGTGACCATCGCCTAAAATGACTGCTACAGTTGGAGCCACCGCCTCCTCGCAGTTTTTGACTGCTTGATGTACAAACTGACCAGTTCTTGATGTGAAACTGCTAATTCACTGCTCCCACAAACACTTCGTGATGTGCTACCAAAATTTTTAAAATTTAATCTTAATTCAGGCCCTTTGTTTCTGTTTCCAGCCCTTGTGCAGATGTGTTCGATTTTTCTTACAGCAGTGGCCTGGACCAGGCTCACACCTTTCCTCAGTGTTTGGGACTGCAAACACTTCATCAGGGTTACTAACATTAGGGTGCAGTTGGCCTTCTGTATCTGCAGGTTCTCCATCCGTGCATTCAACCAGTGGTGGGTCCAAAATATTAGGAAAAATATAATTGGAGGAAAGTTACATTGTTGCTGGCATCGCACTACGGGGTTCGGCCTACTGTGGTGGTGTCTGTAGTGAACACATGTAGACTCGTACCTAAACAGTACCGTATAGCAACTACGCACACAGCATTTACACTGTACGAGGTATTATAGGTCGTCTAGAGGTGATCTCAACACGGGAGGATGTGTTGTTTATATGCAAATACTACTCCATTTTATATAATAAGGGACTTGAACATTGGTGGATTTTGGTATGGGGGGTTCCTGGACCCCCAATCCCCATGGACAGTGAGGGACAACTGTATATGATTAGTGCTTTCTTAAAAAGTTATATCGATGATAGTAATAATTCTTCTTGGTTTGAGGGCTTTAAAAAATAAAATTTAATATTGATGTTTTGCATCCAATTACAGGAATCAGAAATACCATCAGAAGAGGGGTACTGTGACTTTAATAGTAGGCCAAATGAGAACTCTTATTGCTATCAACTTCTTCGACAACTAAATGAACAGAGAAAGAAAGGTATTCTTTGTGACGTCAGCATTGTGGTGAGCGGAAAAATCTTTAAAGCTCATAAGAACATCCTGGTTGCAGGCAGCCGTTTCTTTAAGACTTTATATTGCTTTTCAAACAAAGAAAGCCCTAACCAAAACAATACTACCCATTTAGATATTGCTGCAGTTCAAGGTTTTTCAGTCATCTTGGACTTCTTGTATTCTGGTAACCTGGTGCTCACAAGCCAAAACGCCATTGAAGTGATGACAGTGGCCAGCTATCTTCAAATGAGTGAAGTTGTTCAAACTTGCCGAAATTTCATTAAAGATGCCTTAAATATCAGCATTAAATCAGAAGCTCCAGAGTCTGTAGTTGTGGACTATAACAATAGAAAACCAGTCAACAGAGATGGTCTGTCTTCAGCACGGGATCAAAAAATTGCCAGTTTCTGGGCAACACGGAATCTCACCAATTTGGCAAGTAACGTAAAAACTGAAAATGATGGTTGTAATGTCGACGAGGGCCAAGTAGAAAACTACCAAATGAATGACAGTAGTTGGGTCCAGGATGGTTCACCTGAATTGGCTGAAAGTGAATCTCAAGGTCAAACAAAAGTGTTTATTTGGAATAACGTGGGCTCCCAGGGAATTCAAGAAACTGGCAAAACACGAAGGAAAAACCAAACTACAAAGAGGTTTATTTATAATATACCACCTAATAATGAAACAAGTTTAGAAGATTGCTCAGTGATGCAGCCATCCGTTGCCTATCCAGAAGAAGATCTGTCATTCATTAAGGAAGAACCAGGTGAGCATTGTACGTGCAAAGGTATTCCGGGTTTCCTTCTTATTCCGGTTGGATTTAATCTTGAGGTATATATACTTCCAGAGTTTTTTTCATTATGAAAGTAATACGCATAAGTAATAACTAAATTTGAATGCTGACAATAGAAGTGGTGGGGAAATTGCTCCAGCACATAGGGTGATAGCTTGGGGCTCTTCCTGCAGGTATGTCTGGGTTTCTGGAAGGCTGAGTTAGGCATTTGCCTGTCTTGCTGTGAGGCGTGTGGGTGCCACCTCATGTGGAGGTCATTGGCTTCTCCTGACCTTGGACACTGTACTCACTTTTCTTATACCCAGTGCTGGGAAAGAACATTTTTGAGACCTAGTTAACGTCCTTTACTCTCTCTCTCTTTTTTGGTAAATTAAACGTTTGTAACTATTTATAGTGTTTAAATGGTGATGGGATTGTTCTAATTTGTTTGCGCTACTGTTCTCACCATAAATCGCACAGAAGTTGGAATATTTTTAAGTTTGCCCCACTATCACCTCATTCTCATTCTCGTTAGCATTAGTTAAGAGAGAGGTCTCTGAGACCTTCCTCTTCAATTTATCCCCAAAGGAATATATACAAGAATTTAGTACATCTCACTTGTAGTGTGGGTTTTAAAAAATGGGGTGAGGGCTATTAGAGAAGAGTGTAAATAGACTGAAATTTTTCTTTAACTTGAAGGGCCTGTGTCTAACTTGCATTTGAAGCAGTAGCCCAGTGGGTTTGAGGTTTTCCTGTGCAGACCCCAGACCTGTCCACCACCGGCATGTATGAATGTCTGATTTAATGCTGGCTTTGCCTCAGAGCTCTAACTGCTACGTGTCTGATGTCCACGATGGTGATCGTCTGGGGACAGAGTACTTTCTGTTAAAAAGAATTACTGGTTTCATTTCCTTTCCCCTTTGGGAAAAGGGCCAAATGCCATAATAGTCCTGTGAGGTGGTTCCTCTGGCTTTTTAGGTGTTGGTTTAGTTTTCACTGGTAGAAATTTTACTTAATTTGAGTCAACATGCACAGATAATGGACACTGTTCATTGCTCTTTTACCTCGTGCGCTTATCAGGATGAATTGTCAAACCCTAGAGGCAGTTTCTCTAAAGTTTTAAGGGTAGATTTTCTTAGCAGTGCTTTGTTTTGGCTTAATTTTTAATGCAGAAGATCTTGAAGCAATTCCCAAAACTTGGGGTTACGTTGTTTTTCTGCTGCATGGATTAATTGTTTGATAGCAAGGTGAAAACCCTATAGCGTTTTTTAAAATACATGTATGCACACAAACAATTTAAAGACTAAGCAGATGTTTTTAGGGACTAGCTGATTGGCAAAACTAATCAGAGCTGATCCCATTCTTAAAATTAATACCATGTACAATTGGAATGCTTCAAAGAAAAGGAAAGCACTAATATTGACCCATAATGCATACTTCAAAAAATAACATCACTAGCGATTATCTTAGCCAGCACCACTAGCTAAGGTTGTATGATAGACTACGTATATCATACATTAATTCTTGGCTTAATGCTTTCAGTTTCTCTCAACACCTTATACAAAAATTCTGTTATGTCATTGGTATCACTTTGGTGTCTGATGAACATTGCTTAAATCACAAATTTGATTGTATCAGTTATGTATGCTGTATTCCAACTGTGTTACATATGAAACTTTTTAGTGCCTCTAAATCCATTTTCACTTAGTGGTAGAAAATGGGTCTTATAAGAGTGTTATGGTTAGGACATAATATGATAATAGAGAGAGCCAGGGGGTGGCAAATTTTTACAGTAAAGGACCAAACAGTAGTAAATATTTTTGGCTTTGCTGGTCATAAGGAGGTCAGTCGTGTTGCCATCGTAGCATGAAAGCAGTCACTTGACGGTATGTAAACACGTGAACGGGTGCGTTCCAGTAACGCTAACCTCTCCATAGAGCAATGCGTGTTGGTGTCGCCTGGAACTTCCCAGGCCAGCATCCATTAGGGGTTCCTATTTAAGGGCCTGGCTGGTGGGATTTTTAGAAGCTCTATTAGGTGATTATATTGTGATCCAAGGATGAGATCCACTGATACGGGGGGAAGAGGCCTAGATGGAGTCAGGACTTGAAAATGAGATCTTCCATTTACTGCTTTGGGACCGTGATGAAATTAAATTAACTCCTGCCCTCAGTTTTCTCCTCTTTAAAATAGGGTACGTAATAGGATTATTATTAAAATTAAATGACAGCCATAAAAGCACAGCAGCTATCATGGTCATCTTAATCCCCCTTAAAGTGGGGAGACTACTGAGGTTATTTAAAATCAGTTTTCCAGTGCAGTGTACTTTCCACCTGATTCCAAATAAATGGTCTTACAGGTTCAGCTTGACCTTCTGTTTAAATATTTACAAAGAACACTTTAAAGCAGCCTATTCAGTATAGGATGACCATGATCATTAGGAAGGTAATTTATATTGAGTCAAAATTTACTTCTCTCTAACTTCCTTCCTTAGGCTGTCATCATGAGTAGTGTAATCTGAGCATAACTTCTCATCTCTTGAATCTCCCTGGTAACTCTTCAGATATTAGACATTGAAAAAATTTCCCCAAGGTCTCCTTCTTCTAGGCTAAGTTATACTTCCCATCTTGTGAATTTTGCCAGTCATAGACATGGCTTGTTTCACTTTGAAATTTTGGTAGATAGAATTGACTACAACTCTCTGGGCAAGTTGTGACCAATATAGAACTCAGTGGGTCTGTGTTTGCTGACTGAGGTTAAGGCCTTTCTCAAGGTCATTCAACTAGTAAACAATAAAAGCAGGTTTCATGTTTTATTCGGACTGTCTTATATTTAAAACCTTGCAATTAATAAACTAGTAGACCCAGTCTTTCAGAAAATGAGTCCCTAAACATTTTTATAAACCTCATACCATCTATTATACTTTAATTTCCATTAATTCAGGAAATAGTGAAAATCTTCAGTGAAATAGATGCTTTTAAAACGATTTAAAGTTCTCTCCCTAAACGTCTGGATAGTGATCTTGAATTCTTCACTTAGTCTCCAAGCAGTGCTTGGCATCTTTGGATTTGTGGATCCAATCTGGGGGAACTGACTTCCCCCAGATTCTTAAGCCTACAGTTTATAAACCACAGCTCTAAATAACGTTTTTGTCACATCACATTGAACCTGGTGTTTGGATGCCACCTAGAAGTGTAAGATAACTGAGATGGGAAGATATGCCCACAGATACCAGACATTTTATTCAGGTAGGTAGGATTTTTATAATCTTAAGCACATCTGTTATCTCACTCACGACTGGGATTCGCTTTGAATCATTTCTGATGGACAAGGATACATGAAAATAGAACTCAAGAGAGGATAAAAATCTTTTATCCTCCTTTTTACTGTTTATTACGGTTAATAGGGTAATTAAAAACCATTAGGAGAAACTGAATTCTGGGTAAAAAAAATAGGAAAAAAGGTGTCAGTTGTTATGATAATGTTAAAATTTCAGATTCCTGTTATGCTGATTTATAGCCAGAAAACCAGTTTCAGGCAACTGCAGTCAATAAATGTAAGAACAGAAATTAAATTATAGGAATAATTTATGCCTAATTTTTTCAAAGTTCATTCACATGTTGTCGCTTTTAATCAGCACAGGTCAGCTGTGGGTCCTGCTTTTGGTCTCTTGATGCTCTGGGCTCTTGGAGCGAGTGGACCGTGTTCTTCTGAATCTAGAGTCTATGTTTATACGAGGCACACTAGTAGGTTGCACCCATTGTAAATAACTACTCTGCATGTATATGTCCATTTTATTAATGTATGCATACATGCCTCATTATGAACAAAGATTTTCAAATGATCAACCAGAAACAAATTAGTAAGAAAATAAAATTTAAGTTCATTATGTTAGTCAAGGGTGTTAATATGGGTGCCCTAATTAAGCTTTTAATTGATCTAAGATACAGGCATACCTCGGGGTATTGTGGGTTGGGTTCCAGAGCACCTCAGAAAAGCAAGTCCTAATCTTTTTGGTGGTAGAGGGTCTTGCCTTCAGTTTGTAAAACACAAACAAGCAAAAAAACAAACAAACAAAACAAAACAAACAAACAAACAAAAAAAACAGAACACCAAAACCCGCAATAAAACGAGGTATACCTGTACTCAGCGGCTCTTTTTTTTTCCTGTATTAATAGGTTTTATAGGGAGGCATTCCTACATTCCTCCTCTCCCCTGCACCCAGTTTTCCCTGTTTTTTTTCCAGCAAACTTAAAAAAATATAGAATGTAGTTTTGTTTCAACCCCCCTCCCTCGTACCCCAGTTTTCCCCATTATTATAATAGTATCTTTCATTAGTCTGGTACATTTAATGAACCAGTGCTGATAAATTACTATAATATATTGTCCACAGTGTACTTAAGATTCACTATGTGTTGTACAAGCCTGTGGGTTGTGACACATGCATGGCATCTGTATCTGCTGTTACAGTGACAAGAGTTTGACTGTGTCCCACCTCATCATCCTTCCCTTCCCCTCTGTCCTCACTCCTGACCACCATGGTCTCTACAGTTCTGCCTTTTCTAGAATGTCATATAGTCTAAGCAGCTGCTTTCAAGAGGAGGAGAGGAAACATACCAGTTCTGCGGGAGGACAGCTTTCTGGTACCGAGTTCTGAATGGAGAAGCCCCTGTGTGGTTTTATATTATTGCCACCAAGTAGTGTAATGGACAGTGCCCTCAAAAGCACTCTAGGAAATGGCAGCAGCAGATTATAGATTAATAATTGAGTTTTATCTTTAATAAAAGTTGATATTAATTCTATACTGATGATTCAGTTTTTCTTAATGCTGTATAAATACTCAGATGCAAGGCGGTGGTTTTACTTGATCAAAGGACAGTGTTAATCTAAAAGTTCCTGTCTCGTTTATACGTCTGATGGGAAAACAGCTTTGCAGCATTTGAAGTTTTTATCCGTCCTTACAAGTAGAATTGAAATCGGGTATAAGCTTTACACTTTCAATTTTTATAATTGCTTTTTGACTAAAAAATACATAATTTGAGTTATTTAGTAAACAACTTTCGAGAAAAGAATGCTCAAACAAAATATCTTTATGATATCCTAATGAGGCATATATTTGAAATAATGAATTATTCTAATTACAGTAAACTCTTTAATTGGTTATCTACTATGTTTTGGGTGGTAATTGCTATTTGGCATGACTTTTGTATGTTGCAGAACCTTGAAATCTTTCTAAATGACCAAATTTTTAAAATTATTGAACATTTTTACAATTTTGAAAATCAGCCATCTGATTTGAGACTTCTGATATTTGACTAGGCCATATGCATTTCCTGTGTGAACTATTTAAGATGCTTAAAAACCATGGAGTTTGGGCTTCAGACTCAGTTCTGCCACTTATCTAGCCTTGAGCGTAGCTGACAATGTCTTTATTGAGGTGGAAAAAAGGAAAATGTCGTCATTCTGAAATCTTGAAAGTTGTAAAACTGTAAAAACTACCCAGAGCTTTTTCTTAATCATTTTGGTAACAAAACCTGATACTCAGTTGGCAGCAAAATCAGTTATGCATATTCTTATTTCCTTAAATGTGAACATCTGTATGTTTTGTTGCAGAAATACTGTTTTGGTAACAGGATGCTATTCTAGACCCCACCGGGAGTGTTGTAGTTACTACTTCTTTAAATCTGAAAATGTCTGCATTCTGTGTCTTACTAACCCAGGGGTTTCAGAAAACAGATTATGGGCCTGGATCCTGGGTCAGGTTTTTCCTCTTAGCGGAGTCCATATGTTAACGCGTTACCTTTCAAGCATCTTTTTGGATGAGTTATGTTACAAATGAGTGACAAGTGACAACGTTAAGTCATTTCTCGTGTTTGGTTTTTTTTTAATGAGCATCAATTTGAAGGCCTGATGCTCATTTTAAAAAATACATTATAAAACATACTTAAGACCCTTCAGTAAGAGGACGCTAGCAGACAAGAACGCATGTATACAGTGGTGAGCGTATTCTGCCGGCCCGTTGCCCTGCGGCCTTCACTGGGCCTGTGCCCGCGCCCCTTTCCTGTCCTCCCTGCCCTGCCCCGCCCCGCCCCGCCCGCTGTGTTCGACCCAAGCGACGTGCACGAATGGCTGTTACCGACCCGTGCGTTAGAACCCCAAGGAGACAGACTCTGTGTGGCCAGACCAACGCCGGGTGCGGGAGAGGCCTCGTGTGCATCAGTGAAAACAGTTTTTTTGTGATTTCTGCTTGCTTGAGAGTATTAAGTTATCTAAACTCTAAGTGTCAAACCCTGAGAGTCTATTTAAAACTCAGTTTTTTACTTCAGACGTAGCTTTAATATTACGGGCTTACCAGATAGTCTTCAAATTTTCCTGCAAAGCTTCGGTCGCCAGAAGAGTTACGTTATAACCACATACTACTTTTCTGGGACTCAAATAGCTTTCCACATCATGGCATGAAAGGAGAT
Source organism: Lyroderma lyra (assembly GCA_004026885.1). Taxonomy (NCBI): domain Eukaryota; kingdom Metazoa; phylum Chordata; class Mammalia; order Chiroptera; family Megadermatidae; genus Lyroderma; species Lyroderma lyra. The sequence goes on along the minus strand of PVJL010006240.1, from coordinate 68,136 downwards.
TGGGTAATAAAAATTTGTTTTAAATCCCAAGGAACTAAGCAGCATGCCAGGTGACGGTGGCATCAAGCCTGAGAGGAGTCCCTTACCTGGAACTTGTTCCCAATAGGATGGCTGTGGCCCCAGTGTGGTGGGGTACATGTTAAAGCCAGAAGTGTGGGTGGGGTACAGTGGGAAGTCCCTAACTGCTCCGGGAGCTGGGAAAGCTGCTTAGAGAAGGCGGCAATAGAGATGGCTCTTGCATCCAGCAGTTTGCCAGGGGAGGAAGTTGGAATCGTGACTCTCTATGACATGGTGGTAAATTGTGAATTTTATTTTACAGACTCTGAGGCAACAGGAGGTTTTAACTAGAGATCTGATCTGTTTCCATTAGCCTTTAACGCAAAAACAAACGTTCGGAATGTGTTCACGGATGGGGGCAGGGAGGGGCCTGGGGAGACCTGTAAAGGCCCAGCAGTGGCAGAAATAACCACTTGTTGGAATAGCACAGAGAAGAGACAGGAGAGCCTGTCTAAGACGGGGCAGTCACTGAGTCAACACGTTTGGGCTGAAGGGAAAGTACTACTTGTTGAGTCTCTAGGCTGCCACAGGAACTGTCAAGGGTGCTTTATATAATACACTGGCAGCTGAACTGACTCTGCTGAAAGGGGACTAACTCGATCGCAATGAATGAAGAGAAAGTAATCTATTCCTGTTTATAAAAACATTCTCTTTCCATCGCTTGTTAATCAGTTTTTACAACCCATGAACAAGATGTCATTGTTTAAAAATGCAGCCAATACATGGTTATTCAGAGAAGTATAAAGGAAGGAATTCTAAGGAGGTTGCTTTAAAGATAGACAGAAATGTATTGCTGTAGGAACAGTAATAGCTGACATCTGGGTCCACTTAGGATTTTGGAGGTGGTTTTACTAAGGAAAAGGTTAATAAAGTCAGTGCTGGTTTAGCACAGAATATAGGTAAGGTTTAGTTTTTTTCATGTACAGAAAAGTGTATCAGGTATCACTAGGAAAGCAAGTTGAAGATGGTCCACTTCCACACCTCCTTGTCTGAGTGCCTCCTGTGGGCTCCTGTCAGGAGGCACGGTGACAGTAAACAGGGCAGCACTCTGCCACTAGCTTACAGTAGTTTTCCTCCTGAAGTTGAGGGTAAAAATAATCTCACTATTCTAACAAATAGGCAGTAAAGTGTGAGTGAAATGGCATATACAAAAGGACCTAGTGTGATGCTTAAAACCTATTTTTGGTTAGTGTCTTTTGGAGACGGGTCTGCTGCTACCTGTTTATACTGAAAGACATTTGTGAAAAATAGAAGGAATTATATATACATGGCTTATCACTTAGCTCTGATCATTGGAATGGTATTACATCGCACACATAATACCTGCTACCCACTCAGAAAGTGCTGTTAGCTTGTGAAACTAATGTTTTAATAGCTCTTCAAGTAGGTCTGTTTGTAGAGAGAACTTAGCCCTTTCTGCTAAGTTGAAATAAAGTGTGACAGATTTCTGTAGCAGGGTCGTGAGTGACAAAAAAGCAAGGACATTAGAGTTTATTTTTTAATCCTATAATTTTAGAGAAAAACATGGTAACTAAGAGTTACTGCTTTTGCTTCATAGTGAAGCAAAGTTTACTCTGCCAAAGGAATGCTTGGCTGCCTGGTTCGATCCCACTTACACCTACAAAGCCGATTACAAATGAGTTGTTAGGCAGTTTTGCTGGTCGCACGCAAGGTACAGGAGTGCTATGATGTGTTGATTTCTGAGTTAAGCACACTGTTGATGAAAGCTTACTGTGCACCGGGAAGAGTTCTCCTATTTGAGGTTTTTCTGATACCAAGAACCAAGTAGTAGGCACCTCTCAAGAGAGATCTAATATCTGCAGCATGGGTACGGTTTTGTTTTGAGAGGAAGTACTGTACACAGGAAGAATACATTTGCCATCTATTCAGCTTTTAGGGTGAGCTATTCTGTATTTTGTGTTCATGCAGAATTAAAGATCTCAAATTAAATTCCAATACTTTAGAGGTAGAAGACAGGAAATGTCTGTTTCAGAACTAGCAGAGGAAAGCCTTCAACAAATCACTGTAGAATGTTTTATAAATAGAAACCCTGTATTTACAAACTCACTTGGCAGAATTTTAAGAAGTGCCCTCTGAACAGACTACACTTTAGAATGATGACTTTTTCAAAAAGATACTGAAAAAGCTAGTTGTTTGGATAATGATTTGAATTTTACTTTTGATTAAACTTCTTACAGGAAAACAAAGCCCTGAATTTCAGTTAATTATTTTCAGTTTATGGGTATGTTTTAGTGTCATTGTACACCACAAAACTGAGAAATTATTGTTCAATACCACTCATTTAAATTAATATAGGTTGCAAAGGGCAAAATGTTTAAGCCAGCATTTAACATTTGTTGAAAAGCCTTGTATCCATCATGCGTTGTGTAAGTATGGGAAGAGAAAACCTCACAGCACCCCTGCTCTCCAGGGACAGGTAAGGAGTCTGTGTCTATCTACTGTCCTTTCCGTGAACTGCTCGGCCTCCTGACTCCCATCCCCTTCCCTCTGGGCAGGAACCTCACATCCTGTCCTACAGGATGTGTCCCAGCGCCTGTCTCCAGACTGCTCTGTGTTCTTGCTGATGGCCTTTGCTGTCTCTAATTTCCCACACTCTCTTAGGAGTCTTACAGAACTGGGCCTTTCTTCTCTTTGTGGTATTTCTTCAGTATCTCTGACCTCTCCCTTTCTTAGTGACTTCTTCCTTTCAGCATTTAAATGGTTATTACTTTCACAGTAAAACAAAACAAAAAACACCTTACTCTATTTCTCTCATTCCTCCCTTTTACAGCCAAATTTCTCAAATTGTCAGTATTGTTTCTCAAAATCCATCACCTTCCATTCACAGCACAGGCCACATTTATTCTTCTCACCAGTGTCCCTCTGAGACTACCGGGGGGCCTCCCGAGTGCTCGGCTGAATGAAGTCAAAGCAGTGCTCACTGCAAGGCTCATCTAGGATGCGTGATGGCATTGTCACCGTGGACTGTGTAAAATACTCTTCCCCAAGGCTGTCTTATGTCCTTGGGAGCTTCCTGAATACTCGGATCCCTGACTACAGGGCAGTCTTTCCCTCGGGGTCTCGTCTCTGCTCCGCGGCTTTATTCACCTCGTATACACGTGTCTTAACAACTCAGACACTCTTACCACTTGCTCGAGCACCCCACCTGTACCCTTTGGTACCCGATTTCTCCACTAGGAAGCTTAAATGAAAAAAGTATTAGTTAAAATTTTGACTGTTTGCTGTATATCAGGCAAAGAGCTAAGCATTTTTCCTTTATTAATAACTTTTTACGTGGTATTTCCCATATATTTTATTTATTTATATATATAATATACATATATATAATATGTATATAATATGTATATTATATATAATAATGATATAATAAAACAGCTCTCAAATTTTAGTAGGCATCAGAATCACCTAGAGGGCTTATTAAAGTACAGATCATTGGGCCCCACCTCCAAAGTATCTGATTGAGTTGGGACCTGAACATTTACATTTCTAGCAAGGTCCCAAATAAGACTGATATTGCTGTTTTGGGCACGACCCTAGGGACCAATGTAGCAGTTTTCAGTTAAGGCAAAATGACAGTGCTTCATAGCTGTCACACAGCTGGAGAGTGGCAGAGCTGGGATTTGGTCCCAGGAAGTATCTGGAGCTTATCTTTCTCATCCATCATCCTCCCCCAAACATACTAAACCTCTTGCTTAGGTAAGATATAGACTCAGTATGTCCACAGATGAACTCCTAACCCTACTCCCTCCCAAACTGGTCCGCTGCTCAGGTTCTGGCTACCATTAGTAACAGGCTGGAAACTTCCTTCGTAACCCCTGCCCCCTCCCTTACCCAGTCTGTCACCAAGCCCTATCTGTGCTTCCCCCACAGACTTTCTTAGATTCATCCACTTTTCTCCATTTGCCACTGCCATTTAGCCACATCAAGGCCACCACCAGCTGTCACTGGAGTATTCAGGTAGCCGCCTAAGCTGGTGTCCCCACGTCTCCTCCTCTTGCCCTCTAAATGGTACAACACCAGGAATAGTTGTTTAATAACCAATGACATTAATGCCGTTTAACATCCTTTTACTGGTCTTAGAGAAAGCCAGTTCCTTCCTAACGTCTACAGCACTCTGTGTGGCCTGTTGTGCTGGGTTGAGGTAATTCTGTGGTGGTCTCTCTTTCAGTCATGGAATCCTACTGGCCCTTTTAGGATGTTAAGTACCGGGTCTGCTGGGTGACTTGGTTCGTAACCAGACACTGCCACCACTGTGATTATCTTGCAATTTATTTGCCCACCATAACTTTGGTTGAATAAAGACCTGCTTCTATGTAAAGAGAGGGCTTTTCGTTTTGTTCTGCTTTTGGTTTCACCTGGAGTGTTGAAAAGCCAGAACATTAATTAGGTGAGTCTTGAATGGAGGAGAGAGACTGTCAGTAGAAAGTGGCATTTAAAACTGTCTTCAGAGACATGTGGTCCATTTGAGACAGTAGATAGTGCTAGTGCAGTGAGACCAGGTTCATGAGCAGGACTCTGAATGTCAGGACCGTGTATTTGCAAACAAAGGAGTTTGAAGATTCTCCTAAAAGCTGTGGTTACCCATCAGAGATGGTAAGTGAAGGAGCAATTTAAGATTGATGTTTGAGGAAGACCTCCAAGGCAGTGTTGGTGAGTAACTTACTGACTAATCCAGGAGAGTAACCCTGAGTGCCTGAACGGAGGCAGGGGTAGGGAAGTGTGAGCGTGGAACAGACGGAGGAGATTGTCAGACTGAAACCAAAAGCATGCATCTCACTTGGCAGGCCTTTTTCTTGCAAGCTGCCTCGCACATCCTTTTCTCTATATTTCAAGATGAACTCTCAGGAATCAAGTCTTCTCTGATAGCTTCCTTTTCCATTCTAGCGTTAATGGATCTTGTACTGCTGAACCAACATATTTTATACGTGGGTAACAGTTACAGTACTAGCAGTAATCGCTGTCCTTGTGGGTGTCACACGTCATGATTGTAACACTAGGCTTGCGTACCTAACTAAATTCCTGTATCAAATCTGTGATGTATACAGGAGGGTGCACGTGAGGAAACTGAGGCACATGCTGACAGAGCCAGTAACAGGTGGAGCTGGACCTAACTCACCTGGCTCTAAGGCTCATTCCTACCCAGCACCATGCCCTCGCTGCTGATGCACACTACTCCTGTGGATGAAGTTCATGTCTGGGGCTCACATGCCTCACAGTGTTAAGCAGATACTCAGTACTTGCAGGATAGCCTTTCCTGTGTCTGCGTAGAAACGCTTCCAGGAGGGAGTGGTGGTTTGCGTGATGGCGCTGCTGTGGTTGTAAATAACAGTTATTCTGCATCTCACTTTCAGATCTGGACGGTGCTCTACTCTCAGGCCCCGATTGCGATAGGAGTGTGAATGCAAGTTTATTGACTGAAGCCGGCTCGGGTCAAGACGGAGGCGATGCCGGTAGGTTCAGGAGGATTTTAGCAGGAAGTACATTTAAGGGGGTTTGAGATGGGTGGGGCATGTTCCCGTACATGTCTGTTAGGGACCTACGACATTTTTCTTTCCTTCAAAGGAGAGTATTCTATGTAAATACTTTTTAATCAGTGACAGCTATGATTTGCTAGACTCGGGAAGCCTGGCAAATACAAATGGATAGGTGCTGCTTGTTTGTTTGGGAGACTTTAAAACTCCTAAGTATCAAAAGCAATTAAGTTAAGAATAGAGCTTGTGGCTTCCTGTTGGTATGTATATAGAATGCGACTGTGATTAGCCGAATGGCTGATTAATGTATTTGAATTAGCTTTGACATAAAATAATAGGATGGTTGTTGATGGCTATAGAGAATGTTAATTGTAAATAGTAATATTTTTATCAACTATATTTTGGGGTTAGCATACTACACATCTTAAAGACAGAATCCACGAATATTCCGAAGAATTGCATGAGTACATCATGAGTGAATTAGAAGGAGAAAAAGCTTTCTTTACAGAAGAATGCCAAGCTAATAAGTATAGAAGAATGATAGAAGTGAAAAAATACCTATTTTGTAGCCTGCACAGGAAATAATTCAGGATCACCAGTGGATGTTAAGCCACTGTTAATGGGTTTATCCCACGGTGAGTGAGTTAAAGGTGGTTGTGATGGTTTCTTCACACGGTCTCAGTGTCACCCCACAGGTTATTTCCAGTTACAGAGGGGGAAAGATCTTCTTTACAATGAAGAGAGCTGATGAGCGGACCATAACCAAGTGCTTAAACTTGGTGCTCGTGGGGAAAGAACCTGAAATAACGTGCCTTGCAAGGGCCTCCCAGTGTCATCTGTGTGATCGTCCTGCCAGAACTTTGACCCGAGTCCACACAGATCCCGCTAGTCCAGGTTCTGAAATGTTAATGCCATGAGAGACAAGGACTGAAGGAGCCCAGCTGAGCACACTGCCAGTCTTGATGACATCGTGGGTCCAAACAATGACTAAAGGGGCATTTTGGGAACAGTTAGAAAATTGAACATTCGTATGGGTTAAATGATAGTTTTTGAACAATTTTGAATTTCTTGGATGTGGTTATGTAGGAGAAAGTTCTAGAAGATTACACGCTATACTCGGGTGGAGAGCAGAGTGTGTGGTTTCTTCTCAAATAGACGGAAGAGGTGTGTAAGGTATATACACAGAGCACATGCGGCACAGCTTGCATTTGTTGAAGACCCCTGAGGGGACGTGGATGTTCAATGATCCAACTTCTGTAGATTGTTTCAAAGTCGGTGGGGCGAGGGACGGCTGGGGGACCCCTAACAGCAAGCTGCGGGGCTTGTGAACACAGCAGGCACTGACAGAGTTAGGCCACGACTCTGAAGCTGCTTTCAGGTGGTTTCCCTAAATGTTGAAAAGAATTTACAGAAGTTTGGAAATGAGCAGTTGACAGATCAGATAGGTTGAATTTTGAAGACTTTTTCCTCGTACAGAAAGTCACTGATAGTGAAAGAGCATTTTACTGCACTTGCTTTTGGGGTTTAGAAATGGGTTCAAGAGTGGTTTGGTTGGGCTACGTGAATTCATAGGTAAAATTTTAAATTTGCGCATGTAAACATTTTCAGTGGAGCAGGGTCCCTGTAATTCATCCCATTCTCCAGAAAGTAAACCCTTGGTTGAGAGTCATTTCTCTCGATCCAGTAGTATTTTTGCACCTGAGCATGGCCTTTGTCTTACAATTTTGACTTTAAGAACATTGCTTTCTTCTTGGTTTGCCATTACAGAATAATGTGTCCAGACGGATATTATCGAACAGTAAACACAATTTTGAAGTAGATCTTCAATGGCCTTAATGATTCTTCAGTGTATTGAATTACAAGGGAAAACCTTTGTTCACGCTGCTGTTCTGTTTCTTATAAGTTACCTCTACGTTACAAGGATTTGGAGAGAAGAAACAGCTTTGGGGTGAATCACCATTTTTGTATTCCAGAATGGTGACTCCTCCCTGTTACTGCGAATGCTTTTTATTGTATCTTGACTCTAGATAATTTAGAAAACCATGGCACTTCAAGTATTGAAAATCTTCTAAACCTTGGATTTTCAATTCATAACTTGTTTCCGGACTATTCTTGTATCTCTGTTTTATGTAGTGAATGTTACTTAGTTGATGATAGCTTATCTGACATGATTTCTGATACTAGTTTTTCAGGTATTTTGAGCAAGTCACAAACATTATATACATGTTAGCATTTGCCAGATACATTTATTCAACAAATAATTGAAGGGTGTCTGTTTTGGACATTAGAAATACATCAGACAGGCACGATCCTTGCTGTCTTTAGAGCTTGCTTTGCTTTGCACTGATGTGGACCAGAGCTGTGAGTCACAAAGGCCTAGACTTTGGAACTGTGAAGCTGAAAACGGGTGTGAACGTGCCACCCCGTCGCCATCCCACAGACAACAACATGGTGCTTCACTTAATTTAAGATCTGACAGCTCTCCCCCAAACAGTAATCTATTATAGTTAAGTCATGTAAGTGTGGATTCAGAGGGCTTTTCTAACATTAAAAGGAGTGAGTGAGTGCATTCCAGGTATAAGACAGACAGTTGAATTGACATGAATCATAATGAAGTGTGATTTTTAGATGGCAGAGAAACCTTTTTTGCATTGTTTGGTATTGATACTTGCACCAAAGAGGAAGTTCTTTTAATTTTTAAGAGAGGCAATGTATCTGGCAAACAGATATAGGGAAATGGAATTCTTAGAAAACTGGGTTTTGGCAAGCATTCTTTTATAAATCCATGGAGTCTGCGGGAGGAAAATTAATCAATTGCTGCACGAGCGAGCTCTGTGCACAGCCTGGAAGGCAGCGCGGGTGCAGAAGCCTTGTGGCAGCAGCGGCCTGACCGCAGAGGGACGGCTCAGGCCGGTGTGGTTGGCGCCGAGTGCCCGAGGGGGTGGTTGGCAGCCAGGGCTAGATCAGCTAAGGCCATGGCTTACACGGGATGTTGAAGTCTTTGGCTTCTCCTGTGAGCGAGACAGGTAGTCCTTACAGGCTTTTCAGCAGAGTGGTGCCAGGCTCTCACTTAAAGTTTTAACAGAATCTGTTGTGTTGAGAACACAACTTGAGGAGAACTTCCAGTGTGAGCTGAGAAATAAGCGGATGGTGACTGAAAATAATTCCAAGGCAAGAGTTGATGGTCCGTTGGATCAGGGTAGCGATAGCCATGGAGCATTCTGGGTGTGTTGGTGCTGCCAGAGGGTTCCCGGATACAAGGACTATTCAAGATAGCATTGAGTCCAGAGGAGATAGTCCCTATTTTAGCTAGTCTGAAGCTCTTCAGGCACAAATTCCCTGAAGGATGGCAACTCTTCTACCTTCTGGACTTTGATTTATTTAAGGATGGATTTAGAAAGAGAAGTGAACCCCCAAGAGGATATTTCAGTGACTGTGCCCCAATCTGTCTGAAACAACAAACAGGAGCCTAAGGATACAGGAACTTTACTTTTGTAATTTTCCTATATTTCCATTTTCATCCTTAGTCCATTTTTCAATATCAGTCTTAGAACAAGATCGTGTGATAGTTTTGGGGACAAAAGGAGACTGTCCTATTCCATAGCTGGTCTTCCAGGTGATGGTCTCAAGTGATAGAGTAGTTAGGAACAGTTTGAAATATGATATTTAAAGGGGTACTTTCATGTGGCCTCCACGCATCATTAAATAGTATTCGGACTTATTTTATTTGACTGAATTGTTTTCCCATGATTGAATTGTATGTTAAACTTGAGTTTGTTTTCTATTTAAGATGCCTGCCAATCAGGATATTATAACTAGGATAATAAAGTATGAAGACATCTCAGTTGCAGACTAAAATGCAGAGTTGTTTTATTTAGCTGTTTAAGTTGTTCTATCAGAATGTTCACAAGGTCCAAATAGTCAATTCATTTTTTGATTCTGTTGAGCAGCAGCTCTGTGCCATCCTTACATCAGAGTCATTTCTCACCCGTACTAGGTACTTCCCAGGATTTCAAGTACGGCCTGCTGCCTGGCGCTGCGAGTGATTTCAAGTACGGCCTGCTGCCAGGCACTTCCCACGACTTCAAGTACGGCCTGCTGCCTGCGGCTCCCGGCGACTTCAAGTACGGCCTGCTGCCTGACTCGTGGCCAAAGCAAGACGCTTGGGAAAACGGCAAGTATTAGTCAACTAAACATCTCCTGAATTCTTAAATAATTTTTAACCACTGAAAGCTTCCATATTCTGGGTGTTTAAAAAAAATCAGAGTAGTGGCCCTGTTAACAGTCTCTGTTCTCAGGGATAGGTAAGCTTTCCGTTTAACATAATAAGTGTTTTGTTTTGGTTGTTTTTTAATTCTCACAGGTGATTCATCTCTAAACACAAACAAGTTAAAATGCCCTCACTGTACCTATGTAGCCAAATACCGACGCACCCTAAAGAGGCATTTGCTCATCCACACGGGGGTCCGCTCCTTCAGCTGTGACATCTGTGGGAAGCTGTTCACTCGCAGAGAGCACGTGAAAAGACATTCCCTGGTGAGTAACCCGAAACTGCACCGACCCTTTGGGCTACACCGTGGTTATTTCAGTGAGTTGAAGGTAATTTTAACACTGTTACCTGCAGTTTTAAGGAAGGGTGATTATTAAATAAATTGCTTTAAACAAAGATGTGATTTAGGAACTGATGCTGAACTTCACACAAAAAACAGTCACTCACCATCAAATGGGTGGTTTAATTGGAGTGGTTCAAATGCATTGTATTGGCTACACCATCCTTATATTGGATTTTCCCCTCCAATTAGGTGCATAAAAAGGATAAAAAATACAAATGTATGGTGTGCAAGAAGATCTTCATGTTAGCAGCCAGTGTGGGAATAAGACACGGATCTCGACGCTACGGTGTTTGCGTAGACTGTGCAGACAAGTCACAACCAGGAGGGCAAGAAGGTGTAGATCAGGGACAGGACACGGATTTCCCACGGGACGAGGAGTACGAGGAGAACGAGGTGGGCGAAGCGGACGAAGAGCTGGCTGACGACGCGGAAGATCAGAACGACTTGTCTCGGTGGGATGAGCCAGGAGATGTCTGCATGTCCCTCGATGATTAACTGACCTACTATCCTCCTCAAGGATGCTGCATTTGGACTTAATATGAATCGACAGTTTGAATTGTTGAACTCGAAGGCTTGCAAAATAATGGTACATGCTGGATGGTAGTTACGTTGCTGTGAAAACTGTAGGGTCAAAGCCTTATAGCAAAAAAATTTTTTTTATATTTGCACAGGACTGTACATCAGACAACCTTGTGGTTGGATTACATGGAGTCCCCACATCTTCAGTCAGTTATCAGAGCAAAGATATTTTTTATTTATAGGATATCAGTAACTGTTTGGGTCCTGTAAAAACTCAGTACCTGCCCTTAAAGAGCTGGCATTCGTGTACCGCTTCAGCACGAGGCAAGAAAATCCGTTTCTGAGAGTGCAGTGACAGCTGGCCCAATCCCTCTGCCCTTCAAACCACTCAGGCTAGTTTGTACTAGTAGAGTTTTGTTTCTATTTTTATTTTTATTAATTTTATTTTTTTTTAATACAGATTTTCAGTGAGGGGCCTTTCCAACCCCATTGGTTGTACTTTTTTCTGTATTTTCCATTTTAATTTGCTTCCTAAGTTAAACCAAGGCTCGTCCAGTCTCCTCGGCTTGTGCTGACGGCCGTGTCCGTAAGAACTGGAGAGGTAATTTATTGGAATGAACTGACTGACGTCCTCCGCTCCCCTCCCTTTTTGACATGAATTTTACTACTTCACAAATGAAGGATGATGTTGCAGAGTTCCCGTGGCAAAGTTGCTAAGTACCACTAAATGATGATGATTTAGAAGTGACTTTCTCCTGCTGCTGTAATCTGATAAATGGTTACTATATGGTGTTTCTGACATGGTATTCGGTTTTAGACATCTGTTACTTTGGCACTGTTCTTGTTTGCCTCTTTATTTTTGCCAGTGTAGTATACCTCAGTCCTATTTGAAGAGACAAATCTAATTGAAAGAAGACTCATTGAAACAATAAGTAAAATTATTTGTTTTATAATTTATCCTCCCATGTCCAGTTTGGTTAGCTTGTTATGCAATATAAGTGAAATATCAGGTTTTTACTCTTGTGCCCTTTTATCATTAAAATTAACACAAAAATTGCATTCTCTTTTGTTTCATACTTACCGGGATACTGAGTGTTTTAAAATTATGATAGATAATTAATTTATTATTTTTCAATTCCTTAAAGTCACTACACCTTGATATATAGAATCTAGTTGTCACCACAGTGCAGCAATCTGCAAAAATCTCACAAATAAAATATTGAGAGGCTTTACAGTTTATTATACTAAATTCTTCAGTGTACAAGCAGTGACGTATTAAGTAGAAATTGTCAGATTTATTTAGCCCGATGACAGATGAATTAGTGGATTGTTAAACTCACAGCAACATTTTACATAATTAATATTAACATGCACAACATTTATCAGGAACATATTGTGTAATTTGTAAGATTGAGGGATGTCATATTTTCAGCTTTCTTTTAAATAGAAATTGAGTATATTTTCCTATTTTATATCAGGTAACTAAATTATGCTAGTCATGTGGAAACAGTTGCAAAGTACACTTTGACAGACTTAACCCTTTTGGTGCTCCTTTGGTCAGAGCCAAGATGTTGATCGTTTAAATTTTAGAGACAAGCTTTCTCATTGTCTCTGGTTTCAGTAGAATAATGGTTAAATGTTAGGCATAGATGTTTCTGCTTGGATAAATCAGATGTAAAGTACAGTTACATGGTTAGATGCATCTTTTGTCACCTAAACTTTGTTGTAGTTTCTACATAACTGTAAAACTGACACGAATAGTTTTGCTTTGATTTTTGTTTAAGACTGAAGAGTACATCTTATTCTCAGTGTTCTAGATAAATGAGTAAAATGTAGTTCTGGTGGGGCCCAAAGTAGACTTTAGTTGGGCAAAGATACTATGAATGAAAAAGTATTTTAAACGTAAAATGTTCTGCATTGTGAATATGTAAGTATAGTATAAAGATTTCTTTCATCCCATTTATCCCCTTCCTTTAAAATAAACCATAGTTTACAATGGGTAGATCTGTCTATATATAAATATATATTAAAGAGAAAAGATATATATCTGAAAATCACCTAAATCTGCTTTATTAGACTACCGTTCACTTATTGCATAGAAACTGGACTTGGCTTTACATTCTTAATGTACTTTTACTTTTCCTCAAGGTATGAACTTACTCTCTTTAAGCTGAATTTTCTTTTACTACTTAAATCATTTATGTATATCTGGTAAATTATGACCAAATTTTTGTTAGATTGCATACAGTAAATTGAAATACACTTGGTACACTACGGGATTGTTGTGCTTTTGTTTTGGTTTTAGTTGGAAACAAGGTTTGATGTAGATGGCTTGTTACTGTTAATTTAAAATACTCTATAATTGTCTATTGCCTTTTATGTTGTATTGTGACAGATTTGGTTATATTTTTAGTCAACTGAAATATGATACTTTAAAATTTTGTTTTTAGAAAGGTAATCCAAAGGAAAAATGTTTATAACTCTTGAATATATTAGCCTCAGCCTATATAAAAGTTTCTTTTTAAAGTAAACATTGTATCAGAAACCGAATTGACAGGTTTTCTACTTGCTGACTGCCTAACTTATTTTGTTCCATGATCTCGAGGGACTGCCTTTTCCCTTCTAGATCTTTTTTTAAAAATAGTTTTAGTACTAAGGTATACTACTGGACGTTTCTATTTTTTTAAGTATATTCTTTTTCTGACTTTCAGTACAATTTCAGGAAGTTGATAGATACTAAGAACTTAGGATTGGTCTCAGAGGTAACAAGGCTCATAATTTTGTCAGTGGACCCCTGGCAGAATTATGTGCTCTGCATTTGCTGAATTTTTCTCTTGTAACTTATATTTTAAATAAAAACTATTTTAGAGCTTTTAATTTTAATGAAGGAGAAGAGTATAAACTGTTTCTTTCCTACTCTGTAGTAACAGACCTCTCACATAAATCAAGAACATGCGTTATTTCTAGGATTCTCAGAGGCATTTAACCTCCCTAGGGTCCCCACTCTGTCACCATTTCTGGCCCTCAGCTTTCACGTTCACTTGATGTTTTGCTAAAATTTTAGCACCCCAGCAATTAAGAGCTGGAAAAAGAAGCGAGATTCCCGGGAGGGGAACTGAACAGGAAAGAGCAGCTGTGAGATCTGGGGGTGGGGGTGGGGGGTGGGGGGGATCAGCAGGTTTCGGTCGAGCCCCCCTAGGAGGGAGAGGGAGGGGAACGAGTCAGTGCACGCACAGCGTCCCAGCACCGTCCGGCTGTAGCTTAGTTGGAGTTGTGACCACGAGGGAGAGACGACGGGAGGAAAGTGGGGAAGGGGAGAAGACGGGGGATGGAGGGTCAGGGCCCACGCTGCAGGGCGCCGGCCGGTGCCGGGGGCAGAATGACTGAGGGAGGCGGCGAGGCTGGGCTCTGCCAGCCAGGCCCCAACAGCCCGACGAGCTTTATTCCCGTTTGCAGGGCTGTCTGTGTGGAATGAACAGTTCATTTTTCTGAACCACGATTCCAAACGTTAGCCTTTTCTTCAGTGCCTACGTGTGCCGTTGCGCTCTGTTGTTTTATCCATTCCCTATGAGGTAGGTGCTACCGTCTCTGTTTTCTAGAACAGGCAGGGCCCCCAGCGTCCACCCACTGTACCTGCCTCCTGCAGCACAGCTACCAGGGCCTGACCGGGTCTGAGCCTGGACCCAGGCACTTGTTAGGGGGCTCGACCGCTGCCTCATTAAACAACTTCTGTAGAAGTCGAGCTCTTCAAAGGAGTCCACTTACGGAGACACATTTTCCTTATAAAACAGCTATGTTAGGCATTGCAGTGTCAAGTCCTCCCTCAAAGACCCTGATGGGTCTTTCCTCCTGGTACAGCAGCTGTTTGGTTGCCCGACTGTTTAAATAAGACACCCAGCCTCAGTGTAGCAGATGCTATGAATTGGCTGTGACATTTTCATTTTTAAAAGGATAGTTTTTAAATGGAGAGCTAGATGTGAACCCCAGTTTCTGTGCCGTTCAGTCACCCAGATCCTTAAACTTAACTATGGTACCTACTATACCGTGCTAAGAACTAACAGGTGTCTTTTCTCAGTCACTTTAGGATTTGAGATGGAAAGTTTTGTTCCTGCTGTACCCCTGCCTTCAGGTGAAGAAGAACAGTTCTAGATCATTCAGCATGTGTTAGGGGTGAGCACACTCTAAGCCTGGATTTGATGACAGTGGGTGTTTAGACTTGGAGTACACTGGCTATTGAGAACAGAATGGTGGGCTGAGGAGAGGGGGTGGTTGAGGCCATCATGGGAAGGGAGCATCAGCATGTAAACACTGTAAGCGTAAAAAGAACACTTTCTTCTGCCTGCTGTGTGTAAAAGCTCTTGGGGAAGATCTTTTACGAAGACCAATTTTTTTAACTGTAATTTACCTACCTAGTATAAGTGTCCTAAGACATGTATGTAAACTTCCAAACTGTTTTGTCTGTGTATTTAGAAAATACACAAGAATCTTTATCAAACCTAAAAATATAAACTTGTGAGCACTAAACTGCTTCTGGCTTTGTGAATTTTGTTGACTCTGACATTTAATTCAGACTTTTTTTTGCATTTCAAGTGTATAAAATTAGACTAAGTGGGGTAGGGGAACACCTTTGTAAACTTTTACTTATGTATAATTCAGATGCCATGCTTGAGGTTGACAAGTTTGAATTATAGAATATTAAGGGTTTTTGTTCATATGTTTTTATATGAAGTGCATAAGTGACACCGACTACCTCCTAGTATTGCTTGGATGGCTGCTTCAGTTTGCAGACAGCAGTGATTTGTAACCTGCATGTCATCTGTTTCGTCATGATTACTTTTGGGATTCTCTACAGGTTTTAGAAAACATTAAAATATTTCCTCTAATTTACATGTGTGCATAATGTTGGAAATGGGTTGAAAAGCAAAGGTAAATCACTTTATATCCCGTATTAACTGCATATCCTGGATGGATGGATTATAGGTAAATACGTAAATTTTAAGTCTTTGAAACATGAACGAAATGAAGAAAACATAAGTAGTACTTGCAGGTTTTGGGGTATTAGTATAGAACAGGAAGTCACAGGAGGACCGGATGTTCGGGCTTTACCGAAGAAATGAGAGTTCTAGTTTGGAGAAGGGTGAATTAAAGGACGGGTGGGGGCACCTGTGCAGCACACGATGCCCAGTGACTTTGACCTTGTAAAAAAACTGTCAGGTGGCAAGAGAATTCGATATATTCTGTATGGCTCCAAGATTAAAATGCAGTTTTTAATTATCCAAAGATGAAATGGGATTGCTTCAGAAGAAAATCAAATCTCCCGGCACTGGGGGTGTTCCAGATCCAGGGAAGGGATTCCCTGACAGGCATTTTGGAAAAGTCGGTGTTGCCTGAACATTTCTACTGAAAGGTTTTTTTATTGTTGTTTTAAAATTTCCAGGCCACTGCAGTTGCCAATTTTCGTTCTGCCTTACTAAAGACATTGAAAAGATCACGTATGCATCAGTACCTTCTGACATGTTGACATGAAAACAGGCACAGTTACAATTTAGAAATCAAGTTTTACTTCATGGAAAAAATTGCTGTTTGAGTCTTTCTCTTGCTCAGAACAGATCATCGCAGACCAGTGGGTGGCAGCTGGTATGGGAAATTTGATGATTAGATCCAGGGTTAGCGGAGAAAATTAAAGGTCCTTCGGGTCTTCGTCTGTGCCATGACTCTTCATTTTATACTAAAGGACGAAATAAAAACACGGGCTCCAGGACGTGTTCGGTTAATTAGAGTGCAGAAGAGGCTCCAGGGCTGCGCGGAGCCTCCGTGCTGTGAAGATGGCCCTCGGACAGTCGGCCACATGCCTTTGTTTCCCAACACAGCTCAAGTTTGGCAATAAACTACGTATCTCCCAAGCATAACCAGGGACAGTTTAGAACCTCAGTGGAAATGCAGAGACAAACATCTTGGCACATGTCCCCACAGTTGGTGAGAGAACAATACATAAAATGGTTTCGAGGAAGGTTTTAGTTTGAAAGAAATTTTAAGAAAATAGTCTAATAAGGAATTGATTCCCAGAGAAGTTACAACAGTGACTTTGCCATGAATTTTAGGATTCAGGGCTTCTGGACTTGCATTCCAGTATTCCTTTCCCTGTGTCATTTATATGAACATTTTAGATTTGGAAAAACTCTAAAATTAGAGACTACAAAGTATATTCACATAAAATACCTGGCACATAGTCTGGGCTCAAAATTGTTCACTGAGTGAATGACATAAGACACCGGTAAGTTAAGGATTTTGCCTGCTAGTGTCTAATGGAGGTAACTATCAAGCTGATTTGTGTACAGGTAGGGCGCACTGCCAGGCACAGGAGACGTGGGATCGTGCATCCTGCGCCCTCAGGACCCTTGCGTCCAGTGCATTCATAGGTGACCGAACCCAACCGACAGCAGGTGCCACTACAGATAGCTCAATGCAGGAGTCCTGGCGTTCCTTTTTAACCTCACCAGCTCCATAACTCAGTATATTTAGTGACAAGATTAAGTATTAGGCATTTGCTGCAAGATACTGGTGTTAAAATGGCTGGCGTGGCCACCACTGATGTGTAAACGTCTGATACTCTGTAAGACCACGTAAACAACTAGAGCTTGCTGTGTGTAGGTTTGGTTTTTCTTCCACTGGTAGTCTTAAATTTGCCTCCTCTTAGGATTTTATTATTTCATAGTGCAAGATGTTGACGGAAGGCCTACGTGAGCCTTCGGGTTTGCCTTCTGAAGGTTACTCTCGGGGCCCCTGGCCTGTCTCCTGGCCGGTGACTCACCACACTCAGAACAGGACCTCCTGTGTCAGACCGCAGACCTAACAGATGCACATTAGACACCTAACTTGTGAGAAAGATGGCTACCCGTGATGAGTGATGGGTGATGACACCACACTGTGGCCTGCTCGCAGTCACTCCTCTGCACGCCGGGTGGGGTGGGAAGGGACACAGAATTGGACAAGCATGGGACTTTATAAAAAAGGAAAAGAAACGCCCTTTGTTCAGCCCTTGTGAACGGCAGGAGTCACGGGTAGGAGTGGGCAGGAGACGATTGAGAATGAAGCAGTGCAGATCACGTTAAGGTCGTGCGTACACAGCACGTCGCCTGGTCCCCCTTCCCTTAATAAAAAGAATACTTTCACCTTCAAAATGTTAATAGCTTCATGAAGTCTGGGAAGAAGGACTTGTTACCCATCTAATTTTTGCATGGAGCTGAGTGTTTTTGCCTTAACGGGCAGGCAGAAATGTTGGCATTAGCCATTTGTACCTTTCTCCGGGCTGGGGAGGTACTCCCTCCTAGGCGCCTTCTCTCCTGGATCCCTTTGGGCCATTAGACAAGCTCTTCTCTTCTCAGAAAAGCCGGTTAAGTACTCGGGGAAGCTGACACCCTAATAGTCTGCCTACTGTGACTGTCAGGGCCTGGATGGCGGGCTGCGACCCAGTGCCATGTTCCTACCAACAAGGCGGGTCAGAGTCGCAGGCACGGGGCTAACGCGTCCCCGTGCACGTACTGGGCAGGGAGAGAGCACCACCGCCTCTTGAAGGATGAAACCACAGTTTCTGACCTTCCCCTGCGCCCTGCCCCGGCCCTGGAAGTTACTCTTAAGGAACGTGGTAGCTTAAGTGTCTTTACTCAACTTTTATGTGCATACACCTCACTAAAAATGTCTTAATAGTAAATAGCTCACCGGTGTTTAAAATGCCAGCTGTCTCATGCTGCGTGTGGTGCGTGTGGGCTTGCCTTTCGGTCGGGATTCTAACAATGTGTAGGAGGAGGCAGCAAACTCTTTCTGTCTAGTGTAGATAGTAAACATTTTGGGCTTTGTGGGCCACAGGGTCTCCAGCACAACCACTCAACTGTCGTACCAGCAAAGGGCCCTCAAGATGTGTGAACGAACAGCATGGCTTACCAGACCGGGCAGTGGGCTGCCGTTTGCTGACCCCCGATCTACCAGGCTCGCTCCATCCACCTCCCCACTTTCTGTCCCTGCAGCACATGCACTGAAGAATGATGTCGCTTCTTAACAACAGGGAATTGTTTCCAGAACTACAAATCCGGAGTAGCAACAGGATTCAGGGCGTCGGTGGCTCCATTGTAAGCGAGGACGATAAAAACCTTACCCTCTTGGCTCTGATTCAACAAGACCTTCCTAAGAAGTCAGTTCAATGCCACATCCCAGCACTCGAGGGGACCCTGCCCCATTCCCTGCCACCCCTGAATAAGGGACATGCGGAATGCACCTAATTCAGAAACCAGAGCGGAATGAGGGGAGACTTCCCCTCCATAAAGATACGCACCTTGCTCGTGCAGACGCTTTGAGGGCCGGCTTGCCCTATGCTACGAGACCCTGCTGTTTCCATCAGACGGCGGCCGGAACTGAGCACAGTGACGTTCGTTTTCCATAGCCTCTCCATGACAATGTACACTATCTGGGAGTCCTTCGGCATCCACCTTCATAAAAGGTGTCAGTAAATTGGACCTGCCGGTCACCTTGGGCACAGCTTGAAAATGCGGAGCTTGTGGTAACGGAGCCAACCACGAGGGCCCCGACCCACGTTTCCCAACGAGCCTCTGGTGCAATGCATTCCCCGGGCGGACCCGGGCGGACCCGAGCGGACCGAACCGGAAGTGTGCCGCCGCCTCGGACACGCGCCTCCCCACGGCCAGCCCCGCGGAGGACGGCCCGGGGCCTTCGTGTCGCTCAGGCCGTCGCACACACCGGGCACCGAGCGCACGTCTTCACAGCAGAGCTCCGGCCTGAAGCGCGCCCCCACGCGGGCCAGAGCAGCCCGCGCGCTCTTCCCTGTCGGCCTCCAACTCACCAGCCGGCTGGTCTGACGCTCGGCAAAGCCCCGCTGCGCTTCGGCGCAAACGACTTTCTGTCGCAACCCGAACCCGAGTCCCAGTCCCCGAGTCCCAGTCCCTGCGTTGCTCTCGGATGACCAGAAGCGCCTCTGGGCCTACATGGTACTGTGGACTCTCAGCCCGAGCTGCTGTTACAGAGCTGTCACCCTCGGAAGCACGATGCCCTTGTAAATGCACGCCAGCCACGTCAGCAGTGTCGGAGGACGCGGGGTCCCTGGCTTGCCCTGCCACGTCGCCACGTACAGGGGGGCTGCCCGGAGGAAATCCAGCCACTGTCACTGTAACGAGACAGCGAGGGGCACGGCCGGACGCACACTGCCAGCCCTCGCACACACACGAGCACCCCCCCACCAGCCGGCGCACAGGCTCCGGGACGGAACAGGAGCAGCAGCGGCCGCACACGTGTTTGCCCAGCCTCGGCCCGAGCCCAGCCCACGGCCGGCCTTCCCTCGTGCGGCGGGTGCCCGGGGCCCAGGGCCTCCCTGGCGTCCCGGGACGGACTGGAGCTGAAACCGGCGCGTTCCGCCTCGCGACGCCCCGACGTCCCCGCGCTCCCCCGCAGCGGTCTCTGTCAGGGAGGGGCTGGAAGGGGCAGGCTGCACTGAGGCGTGCTTGGGCCCCGGGCCTTCCGGGCCTCACCAACAGTACTCTGGGGTTTCGTTTCTGTAAGAATAACACCGGACACCCGTGTGTTCGACCTGTTCCAGGGGCATGTTTCACCCCTCATTTTCAGGCTACGAATCAAATATTTAATGTGGAAAACTGATGCCCAAGGCGAGATGCTGCAGCGAGGCGCCCACTGGCACGTGCCCGGGAACGCGACATGGAACCTGCTTCCCCGACACAGGACGAAGTTTGCAGCTTGATATGAAAATTTAAATGTTGCTCAATCCTAGCCTCTCGAACTTCATAATTCATTGATTTCTTAATGCCGAGTAATTTTACAATATCAATTTAATGATTCAACTCCCTTTAGAAAATGTACTACCAGAGGGTTATTTTTCCCATTAATTGCATTTTAGGTCACATTCTAAAAGATGTGAGGAAGCGTTCATTTTTATTAAATTCTTACAAAACTTCAGACCCCTCAGGCCTACGCCAGTCCGCTCCGCGGGCAGCTGGGCGGATTCATAATCCTGCTGCTCCGGGCCCCCCCGACTTGCTTTGGAAAAGACGACGGGTCCAGGCCCAGGGCCCTTAGGTCACGAGGACTGACCAGTGGGGCATGCTCTCCTCAGCTGGAGGCCGAAACGCTACTGAATGCTCATGAGCACCACAGTGTTTCCTCAGTGTTTGAGCTTTAAAAACAGGAGGCAAGAAGTTCCGCACAAATAGTTACCGAGACACGTTTTGCAGCGTTCGCCGTGCGCGGTTTGGACGTCACCACATCCCCCACCTGTGTCTCAGCACCAAGTCCGAGAATACAAGGGAGCTGGGTCGCCTGGCACGTTCTGCTCGGTAGGTGGGGAATCTCACTGCCACTCTCAGCCACTTATGGCCACGAGAGAAAAAGAGCAGGTGCTCTCACTCCTGAAGCACCAGCACTCACTGCCATCACGGTGACTGGTTATAACGTTTACGTTTAATGCAAGCAGTTTCCCCATAGTGCCCTGTGACTCTAGTCCAGACCTCAGGACAGACATTTTTGGGGAACGAAGCGTAAATGATGCAGACGTGACAGTTTTTGCAAGCAAGTAAAGGAATAAATCTGCCTTAGCCGGTTTGCCATTGTAAAAGTCCACTTTCTGCATATATAAAGAAAGTGACATGAAAACTCAGATTTGAGAATTTTTCCAATATATCACACTGTCATTAATGCCCTGCTTTTTACTAGAAACTTTTTTTTCTTTTTGGTTATATTCCCACCTTTATTAACATACACATACTATGTTGTTGAGATGATTAAATATGAGGCAATTGTAGAGGCAAAACCTGGCATTTTGTCTATCCTAAAGAAGAGACTCAGTTTTATTCGTCAGCGATATGTGCACACAGAAAGCAAAGCTTAATCATGCCATTAAAGAAAAATCTTAAGCAATTAAAAGTAAAAGTTAATGTACTATGTAATTGAGTCCCATCATAATAATATCTTTGAAGTATTTTCATTGTGGGATTAATAATTAGAATACAGTATATATTTAAATACTTTAATATTTCCGTTGCAGAGCTGAAGGCTTCCCAAGGCTTTAAAAAGTACCGTTATAACTCATTCATGAGGCTCTCTCTCATGGACCTTGGAGGAGGGACTTAGCCCGGGACTGGTCTTGTGAGCCGCCAAGTATCGACAAGGGGATTCCTCAAGCAAAGGGTTCCCACGATTTGCAGATGTGACTTAGAAAGGTTTGAGACTAAACTACGGAATCCCATGTGAACTTTACTTATTTGAGCAGGTGAATTTGGTGAGTGATTGAAGAATGTTTTCCTTTAATGTGTCCAGACCAAGAGGGAGTTATTTTTTTCTGGCTGAATTCTTGTAACCAAATCGAACCAAGCTTTAGATATAAATACAAAGCTAAGGGTCCACTTTATCCTCAAGCTAACCCAAAGTGAATTTTAATCCTGTCTTATTTGCCAAGAATAACCTCAGTTTAAAAATGCTGATTTCAATGGTGGCCGTGGGAATTCACGGCTCGGTTGTGCACACCTCACCTCCAGGAATACTTTGCTTCAGAGTGAATTTCTCTCTGCCTTAAATTTGGCCATTTTGCCCTGACTCTGACCTTTCTCATTTAAGCCTAACTGGCCAACAAATGCAGAGCAAACCTCAAAAGAGAAGCCTTGTTTTCACTTGTAAATCGCCTTCTTCGGGGATTTTCAAATAGTGCTCCGGGATCCTTGGGGTTCTTTGAAGAGACCTCGCTGGGTGTGGGGCTTGCAGCCACAGGAGGTGGGGCCCTGGGCCTTCAGCCAGACCTCTACAGTGCAAGTCCACTTTCATCTCCTTGGGCTTTGCTGGCCCAGAGCTTTAACCACTGTCTTCATTTAAATACGTGCACGGGGGATGACAATGGTCACAGTGGCTTCTGTTTACAGGGTCCTTACCATGTGCCAGACCCTGCTTTAAGTATTTTCTACCTTTAATCCATCCTCAAGAGAAACAACAACAAGCCTATCATTAAGTATTTTTATCAACCCTATTTTACAAATGGGTAAACTGAGACTTAAGTAACTTGCCCAAGGGGTCACAGCTACTAAGTGACAGACTGCAGACTCAGATCTGGGTGTGCCACTGGGCTCTGGTTAAGTCAGGAACAGCAAGTCCAAGGGGAGTGGGCTGCCGCCCTTGAGGCAGACAGAGAGCTAAGGGCTAAAAAGTGTCCGCGATTGCGGACTCCACAACGTGCCACCCAGTGGTGTTGGGATTCAAGATGAGCCCTGCTGGCTGCCCCTCGGGAGATGTCTGCGAGCTCCCATGTGTCGTTAGCAAGTGTCCCCAAGTCTAAAAGCCTTGCCAATGCTTGTTGGGATACTGGTGGTAGAAAAGCCACAACTTTCCATAGGCCCTGGGTGTAATTTTTCAGGATGAAGCTCTTGGAACAAAAACCCCTAACGTTTTCATCCCTGTTCTCACCAACTTCTGAGAGAGGGTTTTTGCTTCGGCATTTATGCATTTGTAATTGGCGTACATTCGTAGGTGGGTCATGATGGACACCACAGCCCTTATAATCAGGGCAGTCAGGGTGTTTAGGGTCTCTCCGCACGCCTACCACAATCACACCCTGACCTGTGCTCTGAGACCTCAGCTGCAGTGCAGGGTGCAGGTGGGGAAGGAGAAGGTGGACAACACGTGCTGGGGCCACGGGGGCCTGATCCCACAGTGTGGGGCGGAGAGCTCAGTGGTCGGAGTTCCCTTCTCTGCTCCATGCCGCCCCAGGATGTCAAAGCCACCCTTCAGAAAGGGACACCCCAGCCTGGATGTCGGAAGGCACTATGACATACCTGTCAGTTCCATCCATGTTTCCAGGACAGATACATGGAGAGTCGGTAGCAAGTAGTTGATCATTTTCAATACGTGAAAAAGAGACCCTGTCGTCTTTTTGTTGCAGGACGGTACTGCAGTCTAGATTCCCTTAAATGGATGGGCCCCTTCTGTGAAGTTACCTAACATTCAGCGTGCACATTAGTGTGCGGTATCGAATGGCCTTCGGGTGACCGTTACCATGGAGTCGTTATCCTCGTTCGTAAACGTGGGAACGCGCCTTAACACATCCCGTGTGACCAAACAGCTTCTCCCCAAGGGCCTTCCCCACGTCCTCGGCCAACCGCTTGTCAGATCAGAGACTGCCGGGCAGTGCTTCGGGGAGTGCGTCGTGGTGACCTGGCTGGTGCCACGAAGCAGGACGTCCTCTGAGGGGCGTTTACAGAACCGCCTCTTGCCGGTGAGGGTGCTGGGAAGTTCCCGGGTCGGTGAGCGGTGGGTGAGCCCCACACGCCTCTTCTCCCGGTTTCACTTTGCTCAAATGGGAGGACAGAAGAGCCGTTCGAAGCTGTCCTCTTCCTGTCGGGTCAGGGCTGGCTAAAAAAGACCACCGAAGCCTCTGCTTCGATTACGTGAAGGTGTCAGGTAGGTTTAGGGGCCCACGTGAAGGAGAAACGCCGGCTGAAGCAGCACGTGACCCTCAGCGAACAGTCGCAGAGATGCAGGACGGAACACGACAGACCGGAGAGCCCAGGGCTACAGAACGGCGCCGGGCAGCCGCCCAGCTTCCGTGGGAAAGGCTCAGTTCCACGTGTCTATTTCAAAAGTTTGTTCCCCTTGACATTTCTAAGTCACTTTATTAAAGCTCCTAAGCTTTAACCATTAAAAGTTAACGTTTGGGAGGTTTAAAAAAACCACAAACTCGCCACTGCCATTCCCTGACGCGACCATACATACACTAACGCAGGAGAAAGAATGTATTCCACAAAAATAAAAAGTCCTTTTGAATGTTAATTTACAAACATACATAAGAGGGTGTCAAAAAAATGTACACACATTTTAAGAAAGGAAAAAACTGTATCTAAGTTGTAATACTCGATATATACCGATAACAGAAAAGGAATACAAGTCATGTTTGACTTCTGCACCATCAGTGTTTATGTAACACAAAGGTAACCTCTCTTACAATGTGCACACTTATTTTTGGTGAGATATATATATATATATATATATATATGGCAAGTATCAAGAGCCAGAAATTGAATATAGTTCTTTTTGCTCCTTAATGAATTAGTGAAGTGGTTATGATCTTGGCTTAATATTAACAGTAACAACTATACTACTTTAACAACTTTAACAACTGAAATTAAAATACTGTAAGACCAGAATCCTCCCATCTTGTGGGTTAATAGGAGGCCATCACATTTTTGCAAACGAACAAACAAAAGATTCTACATAAATAAGGGTCAGAGATAACATTCTTAAAAACCTATTATTAACAATTAAAAAAAAACTTTTCAGTAAAATTTCTGGTCTATTACTCATGAGATAATTGGTATCAGCACAGTGCTATGATAATCGCATCGAAATGCCATGGATCTGGGAAATAAACATACAAAAACAAGTCAGTGTAGCAGTTTGCAAGTGTAAGTGGAAACGCTCTCAGCAATGGGTGACGCTACTTCTTTTATCATCAGGCTCGGACGTGGTGGGTGCGGGGAGCTGGGGCTAAGGGCTTCCTGGGAGAGACCCTCTGGGAAGAGTCTGGTAATACGTTTCAGGAGTCATTAAAGACGTTCATGGCCCAAAATGCACTCCTGGGAAACTGTCCACAGCAGAAGCAATTTTTATACAAGGATGTTTTCCGAAGTTATTTGTAAGGAAGAAAAATAAAAAAATAGTTCCCAATGATGTGGGAATAAATTATGGTAGATTCTCATTATATGAGGTACCCATGAGTAAGACTTTGAAAGAACCTCTGATAATATATTATCTTGCCTAAATATTAAGAAAAAAGGACACAAACTATAATCATACGCTTCCAATTCTGTATAAAGGAATAAATACAGCAAAATATTAACTTTTGGGGAAATTATTACTTTTTAGCCTTTACTGTATTTTCCAAATTTTCTCCCCTAAGGTGTTTTTTTTGAATCAGAAAATTACATGATAAAAATTAAGAACCAAGGCATTTAGGAGGCAAACACATTTCCATTTCATGATTTATGGAAACGGTGCTATTTGGTTTCTTCTCCTCTGCTCTATTTCATTTTCCAAATAGATACATACGGCTTCCCCACCCCCCCCAACTTTAACAGTAATAATGTTGTTCGTTTTAAAAAAAATTCTGCAAATACATAAAACTATGAGTAAATAAAAAAGACACGAAAAAATTACCCACGACTCCACTAACCAGAGCAAGTCATTGTTAACATCTATTCTGGAGCTTCCAACTGGCGTTCACACGCAGGTGTCTGTACCCAGGGCTGGTTTTCAGGGGTGCATACCGATACAGAGCCACAGTCATTACTTCAAACTGGCAACTGTTCAGCTGATTCCGTGTCCATGCCCACTGGTGACAAAATACGTTGACTGTCACCTTTTTCTGATCTGTCAATCGATCCATCACTTGGTTGATCTATTTTTATAGTTTTAAAAATGTGATCATATTATGTGTTGTTTTATAACCTACCCCCTTTTTCATTTAACAATACAGTAACATCTTTTTGTGTTGATCAACACAGGGCTACATCCTTTTAACACAAGCGCACTGTTTTCCTGTGTTACTTCAAAATGATTGAAATAGCCATCTATTTTGCTTCCCAGTTAAGCTTACCCCGAGCTCAACAGTCAACAAACTTCTTCTGTACAGGGTCAGATAGTAAATATGTTTTTGGCTTTCTGGGCCTTCCAGTCTCTATGGCAACTAACGACTCAGCTCTGCCCTTGCCGTGGGAAAGCTGCCAGGGGTGCAGCTGTGCCCCACCGAGACCGTGTTTATGCACACTGAACTGGATTTCAGGTCGCGTTCACATGGCACGAAAGTCTCTTCCAACCATTTAAAAACGTAAAACCGTTCTCCCTCTTGGCTTGCCCGTCACACTAAAGCAGGTGGCAGTTTGCTGACCTGGGCTCTAGCTGAAGCCCTGCTTCCCCTCGAAGCCTGCCTTCTCGGCTCCGGAGTTCATCAGCGTCACGCCGAGGTTCGCTTCAGTGAGACGCCGACCCCCTTGGAAAGCGTTCTTCTGGAGGTACAACAAATCCCGAAGGAATGGAGCGAAATCAGACCTCTGACCTAGCTGTTTCAGTCGCACGTTTCCAATCCAAGATCCACGACTATAAAATTCAGAGGTAGGATGAACACTTTTATTCTGTTTTAGAGTCACAACTTCCCGACTTGCCCAGAAACTGAGCATGCACCCTGAATGCACTGGTATGTTTATAAATTCCATGCCTTTCCTTGTAAAACTTGCCCATTCCTTTATACTTTTATCGAGACAAAATTGACTTGATTTCGAAGGAGGAGGAGGCCTTGCCTTATGTTGTCTTCTGGAAGCATATCCCCAAGCCCCGTTATATGTATCATTTTTGTAGTTTGGACTGCTTAGGAATTGCTGGTTTTTTTCAAGTCACTGCCACAAAAAAATACTAGGTATTAATAACGACCATGTATTTAGAAGTGTTTTGTTTGCCAACTACTCTCCCCAGGGCCTAAGGCGAACATACATTATTATCTCATTTAATCATCATACAAACCTTGGGTGGTAGGTGTTTAGGTCAGTTTCACAGATTAAAAAAATCCATGGGTCAGAAAGGTAAATAACCCGCCAGCTACAATGTGCAGTATCAGAACTTAAACCTGGATCTGCAAGACTTCCAAGGCCACCGGTGCTCCTGAGCAGCGCCAGCCACATCCTGTGATTTATACGCAATTGTTGTTATTCAAGGGAAACTTTGTTAGAGGTTATTTTGATGCAAAGGTCTGTCTCTACAGGGTCCATATCTCACCCCAAAACAAATTATAAGGTGGTTGGCAGCATGGTGAGAGCTCAGAATGAATTCAACCCAACAAACTAAATACATTAAACAAAAAAACAAACCCTACAGGGGATAGAGGTGTGTTTCTCTGTGACACAAGCCCATGTGTAAAACCTTCTTAACAGTTTTATTTATCTATTACCTGACCTTTTTGCTGTATAAATTTTTGTATGTAAATGTATAGGCCATTTTTTTTTTTTAACATGGTCACATAAAATCATTTTTACTTTCTTTGTGTTTTCTACCTTTGGTACCTTGTATAGAAAGACCTTCCACAATCCAAAAGTATTTGAAATGTCATGTATTTTCCTTTCAATGTTTCTCTTGAATGGTAATTAATATCCAGGCTGTTTGTAAGACGGCTTGACCATTTACTGGGAAGAAATCCACATCCAAGAACCCAATTTCAGTAGGCTTTGGCCTTGATTTCAGTCCTGACAAGTTACATAACAATGTTACTATCACATTCTTTTCTCCATGACAAGTCATGATACCTGAATTTATCGTGTTAAAAATGAACTTCACTGTTCAACAGATCCAGTTAGTTACCTCTGAAACTGCCTTGAGTTTATAATTGTAGAGAAGCCCATGAAGTGTGGAAGAGCGCTTCCATTCTTAGAGATCTCGGATTCCTGTCTAAATCATTAGCTCACATCTTAAATGATTTCTTAAATGGTCTCATTAATTTCCCATGAGAGAGAAAAATATATTTTCTTGATGGAGCTAATTTTTTTTATTAGTTTCAGGTGTACAAAACAACATACTGATTAGACATTTATATATCTCACAAAGTCATAACCCAATAAATCTATTACCCATCTGACACTGTATATAGTTATTAAAATACTACTGATTATTCCCTAAGCTGCAATATGTATCCCCGTGACTATTTTTTTTTAATTATAGTTGACAATCAATATTATTTTAGATTAGTTTCAGGTGTACAGCATAGTCAGACATTTATATAATTTATGAAGTGATCCCCTTGATAAGTCTAGTATTCACCTGACACTATACATAGCTTTTACAATATTATTGACTGTATTCCCTATGCTGTACTTTATATCTCTGTGACTATTTTGTGACTACAAATTTGGACTTCTTAATCCCTTCACCTTTCCCACCCAACTCCAACCCCCTTCACATCTAGTAACCATCAGTTTGTTCTCTGTATGAGTCATGAGAGAAAATTTAATGCAGAACTTGCCTGTTGTATAGCTTTCTGTGCCCTTGTGACATACAAACGGATGATCCATATGCTGCCTTAACAAGGAACTGGCTACAATTTCCATCTCTCCAGAAGACCGAGTTCTTTATCTGTTCTCATAACTGAGCTCTGTGGTTTGCAGCTGGGAGCTGGCCGTTAGCACGACACCGTATCTTTCTTCTTTTTGTCATTTTTTTTACACTTCCCCAGAGGTACTCCAGTTCTACAACCTTCCTCTTCTGGAATACTACTGAGTAGCACGTGAATTTAATTTCACTTAACAGTTTTCATTACATGTATTTCTGATTAGAAACTCAAAGCCACACGACTGTAAAGGTCAGTGAGAGAAAAGCAGTATACGTAACTGATGGAGGTTACGAACTTTGTGCCAAAGAAAAAAATATATTCACAGGACAAAACCAACCAACTCTGGAAAAATCACAATGTTTGCAGTGGTTATTCCTGAGTGATGGGATTATGGATGGTTTTCAGTTTCCTTACGCTTTTTGTTATTTTCAAAATTTTGATGTGAACATAATTACTTTTACATTAGAACATCATTATTTGGAAAAGAAAGCATAAACCTATTACCTTTTACTAAAACATGCTGGGACGGCTGTTATTTGATATAACTTTATTTCTGAGGAAAAACACGAAAATGAAAATACAGCGAAATATAAAAAATAATTAGCCACTGTCTGAGCGCAGAAGGCGGAACCGGAAGCCGGCACGTGAGTGACAGGTGGGGAGACGCACGCGTGCAGGCGCTAAGGTGGTTTCACATCCTTTTCCCCTTTTCTTTTTCTTTAATGGGAATAGTTCTCAGAACGAGAGGAATTTCTTGCAAACCCAAAGAGTTCTGTGTTTATTACGTGGAAGACTGCGTTAACCTGGATTACAAGCACTGGGGACCATTTTGCCATTCTGAGGACGCTGCTTCTCGGGTTCGCACGTCGACGAGTGCCCTGAGAGCGGCTCAGGTGAGGCTGGTCAAGGCGGAAGTGAACTTGGAAGGAAATTCCAAACACGTTTCATGTCTTCATCTTGATGGTAGTTATATGGGTGTTTCCGCTTTGTAAACATCATCAAACTCTACACTTGATATATGTCTGCTTTTCTGTTTGTATTACACCTATATTTGAAACTTTGTACTGAGGAAAAAAAGTCTCATCCCAGCTCTGGTCTGTCCTTCTGCAGTGTGTTGGGGTAACCCCTGGACTTGGCTCCCAGAACATGTCCTCCATAAACCCCGGGGCTCAGTGATTGGCGGGCATGCTTTTCAAGCTGGGCCAATCAGCATTGTTCCTTGCGCGGGTCATGGGGCGGGACTACAGGTGTGGGCGTGTCCGTCGGGCACGTGATGCAGAACTGCAGTGTGCTACAACATGTCGGGTGGGATCAGGACCTCGGTGGCTTGCCTCTAACTTGGAGTGAAACCTGATTGTTTTAAAGTATGGAGACAGGACTGGTGTATTTTAACATTTTCCTGGATTCCTCACCGTCTCTTTTGTATTTGGCTATTTACAAATTTAATAACCCACAGAGTCGGGAAGTTAATGCTCCCTATCTCGGTCCCTCCTCTTAGCGCGCCCCCCCCCCCGCCCCCACGTGGGGTGGGAAGGAATGCGATGACCTTTCACATCCTCTTATCGCGCTTCCTTTCCGGGTTAAAATGCCAGGTGCTTTAACTTGAGGATAACGAAAATGTTCTCCATAACTCCTCTTGCTTTAGGGGACCCATGGGAGAGAATGAGTCCCTCAAAGAAAAAAGAGCCCCCCCAAAAAATGTTTTTTAAAGTAGTTGCTACTGCTCCAGTATCAGGCGCTCCAATAACAAGTTACTGTTTCAGCTGCACGTCACCAGCGTCTGTAGACGCCCTTGGGGCAGGCAGGACGGAGTTAAGTAACAGGTCTGAGCCCATTCTGAAGCCTTGGGTCCTTCACCACAGCCTTTAACCTTTCCCGAAGGGCTCCTTTCTGACCCTTCCACCCTCTCCTTCGCATGCCGATGGTGGGCCTGGGAATCGTTTATGACAGGGCCCACCTGGCAGGACCGCTGGGCTGCGGCACCGCCTGTGGACCTGGAAATGGACTAATCCATCTCTGTCGCTCTTTTATGCTCTTCTGAGTTTAAAATACATATCAAACCGCACATGACTGATTCAGTCTGATTCCCTAGCCCGAGGGAAGGAAAACGGGAGGAAAAGAGGGTGACAGGCACAGCCCCATGCACGTCCCATTTTATTTCCCTCATTTGCATTTAATACCATTCTCTCCTACACATAAGCACCCTCTCTGATCTTGGCAGAAGTATTCATAAGTGTCTCAGGCTTCATTCATATTGACCTTGTTGTGGTTGCTTGAATGAATACAAGTGTGGAATATTCTGTTGATGTATTGTGCATTTGCTAGCTCTGGAGAAAAGTACATTATATCAGCTCTGTTAGTAAATGTTTTATTTAAATATTTAAACACCAAAATACCTGATATGTATATGTAAAAGCATAATCAGAATTTGAAATTACTCAAAAGTTAAAAATTGTGTTGATTTATATATATACATGTCTCCAAACATTAAACATTTAATTCTGTAATTAAATATATGGCTCCCTTCATTTCTGGCTTTTCTATAATCTGTATATCTTTCTACTATCTGCACATCTAACCCTCCATGGATGGGGTCCAAATAATTCTGTGGGCATATAAATAAATGCATTCCCCGCCCCCCCCCCCAATCATCAGGAATGCATGCCATGAGTAATTTCAGAGCATCAGAAATTATTCAGTCCACATAAACCTTAAAGCTTCCAAATATAAAAAGCCACACAGAAAATAAAAACACACAAAATTTGCAAATCACGGCAGATAAAAATGTACTCTTTGTGTGTAAAGAATTCTTATAAAACAGACAAGAAAATTCAACCAGACTAACAAAAAAAATGGTACAGGTCATAAACTGACAATTCACAAAAGAAGAAACAGTAATTGCCAATAAACATGTGAAAAATATCCAAGTAAATGAGTAGTTACGGCGCTGCCACATAACGACCATGTGATGCATACTTTCATGTAAAGTCAACAAAATCAAGATTTAACTATCTCACAATATCGAGGATGCTGGGAAACAGGCACTCCCGTACAGTGTCATTGTATGTGAAATGCTGGGAACTGTCAGGAAGGCAATTTGACCACATGCATCAAACGAGAACCTCTGACCAAGCATTGCAGGGTCCCGGAAGCTCTTCTAAGTGATCAGATCAATTCAAGGCTAAACGTACAGATACTGATCCCAGCACTGTACGTAACTGCAGAAAACAAGAACCTCAGTGTCCACTAATCACAAAGAAAGAAAACCAAGGCTGAGTAGTTCAGCAAAATTTCCCCAATTCCCAGGAAGTGCAGGGCCACGCCCTCTCTAGGCCCCACATGCCTGTGCTCCCTTCCAGGCCTTTCTGGGCACTTCCCGACCTCAGACTTTGATGTCATCGGCTCGTGGTCCAGCCTCGGGGCTCCCACACTCCGAATCAGATGTCGTGGGGTGGGGCGGGGGATGCGGAGTGGGGGACGCTGCTAAATAACCAAACCTCTGACACCCTCCATAGTGCTGGGTGTGGTCCTGCCCTGCACAAAGCGAGCTGCCGGCAGCTGCTGTTTCCTTCCCCTTGACCTGCTCCCAGACGTGTGCCTCATCAGAGTGCCCTCAGATGCAGACTGTCACCTTCGCCTCCAGGAGCCAGCAGTCTGTCCCCAGCCCCACCCCTCTTTTCTGTTTTATTAACAATAGTATTTCTCCCTGAGGAGTGTATTTCCAACAGCCCCTCCTGTAGTTCCTCTGCCAGCCCTCCTGATGGGGACGGACACTGGCTGAGGGGCTCCTGTCACAGCTGCCAAGCACGGGCAGAACTGTCATCTCTGAGTGAGTCCCTTGACACCTGAGTCAGCTGCCTCAGGGAACCAACCAGACGTCTCTCTCCCCAACCCTGGCGTAAAGGCCACCTAAGCTTAATGACCCCAAGTCAGTGATTTTCAAAGAATGCATCATCACCTGAGACTCCTTAGAAACTTGCTGGGGGGCAGGGGGTGCAGGAGGGAAGGGCCCTCAGTCTGCGCTGCATCGGGCCTCCCAGGTTCTGATGGGCTCTAGTCAGAACCGCTGCCCTAAGCTTGCAGTCGGGGGATCTGAAGGTCTCACGTGCACAGTCAACTAACGTAACTACGGACAGAAAATACTCAGAAAAACAGTCTTGTCGTTGCTGACACGCGCTGCGTAGTCAGGTCTCCATGGTTGTGTCCGTGCTGAACACGTACAGACTCTTGTCATTGCTCCCCAGACACTGCAGTTTAACAACTACTCACGCAGCATTTACACTGTGCGAGGCATCATAAAGACTCTAGGGGTGGTGGAAAGTACATGGGAGGGTGTGCGTAGGTTGTATGCAAACGTGCCCATTTAACGTGAGGGGCTTGAGCATCCTTGAATTGCGGTATGGGGGTTCCTGGAACCTATCCCCCTCAATCCTGAGGGACAACTGTAGTGACATCCTTTCATGTCACTACAGCACACAGGACATCTGTACCACAAATTGACTTTTTTTTTCTTAACTTGTATTTTTACTGAGCCCCAAGCAAGCCCCCTGCAGAATTCTCGGTGGAGGAAGCTCAGTAAGGTTCTTTCTCTGCTGTGATGGCCACAGGAGCAACGAGACTTCATTAAGTAGGTGAAGTATGGCAGGACTGCACGTCACCCATGATTAATTACCAAGTGAACACCGTGGAGGAAGAGGAAGAGAACCCCTGAGCTTGACCACCCCACGTAGAACCCTCTGGCCCAGCCTCAGC
Organism: Lyroderma lyra; assembly: GCA_004026885.1. Lineage (NCBI taxonomy): Eukaryota > Metazoa > Chordata > Mammalia > Chiroptera > Megadermatidae > Lyroderma > Lyroderma lyra. The sequence continues at coordinate 34,555 of PVJL010006240.1, read as the reverse complement.
CTGCTGGGTCCATTCCAGAAAGCTGGAGAAGGTTACTGGGTGTGCGCGCACCTCTGCTCCCCGCCTGCCATGCCGTAGGCAAGCCCCCGGCGACTCGGCAGTGCGCATTCGCTGTGCGGCTGTAATACAAGATGCGCGTGGTCGTGGGCGGGGTGTTTCCCAGGCCGGAGCCATGCTGTTCTTGGCATTCCCTACTCCACATCACAGACAATACAATCAACGTGACCTGCGCTTAGCTAGCTCCGAGGACAGACCGCTCACCAACCCTGCAGTCACTGTCATTCATTGCCTTCCCTTTCTGAGAAAATGTCAAACGCTGCTCTCTGACATACCTGTATCTGCAGCGACCGCGTCTGGCCCGGTTCTGTGTCTCGGCTGCGTCAGGCCTGCTTGCCTTCCTCCTCATGCGGTCTGGACTTAGGAGACAGGAAAGGAAAACGCTTCAATGAGCCGAGTGCTGTATGTGACAGTGGGGCCTCCCCTAGCAGGACAGCTCGCCCATCAGGACAGGCAGCCCCACCGAGAACAGTTGGGTGTGAGACGCATCCTGGGCCTGGGGACGCACTGGGGGGCTGCCTGTTTGCTTTGTCTGTCTTTTGTCCTCTCTGATTCTGTCCTCCTTCCCATTCTTAGTCCCGTGGCTCAGGCCCAGCTACCCCGCGCCTGCCTTTATGGGCAAGCACGCCAACCCCACCATGGTGATGACGGAGGCCACCACGTCACCCCTCATCTCTGGCTAGGGCTCTGGGAATGGTCCCCGGCTAGACTTGGGTGCCAGGGCATGGTCTGGTAACGGGCACTATAATGTACCTATGAGCTACAGGGCCACGTGGTCAAAGAGACCCTAAGTGACCAGATCCCGGGGGAGGTCACCAACTCAGTCTGACTAGAAGGATCGCCAAGCAATTGCTGTATTAAAGCACATGACACCGAAGTAAGATTTCATGAAGAGACTGCTGAGGAATTCAGAAAACGTAAAGGCAGACCCAACTCGGAACAGTTTTAGAGAACTGAGAATCAAGTAAAAATATTCCTCAACTATGTTACATGTCTCATGTACCTGAAACGCATGGAAACTTCATTTTTGACAGAGACAAAAGGTGGTGGATGCCGTTTTCACACTGAGCCCTGTGTAGCGTTTCTGCAGCATCGCTGGAGTAGTGTATTCTGCACAGACAGCTGACTTATCTGTCTCCCGTTTCAAAGAGTGTTTCCAGAGATTTTTGAAGTGAACTGTTATTTCATTTGAAATGTCTATTGTGGCTTGCAAAGTTGATTTCAAAATGTACTAATTGATGTCAATGAGTTATTGGAAAAACATCGCTGTCGTCCAGGGTACAGAAAGGATGATGAGAGCTAGAGATGCCTTCCCTCTCTCTGTACCAGCCCCGAGGGTTTTGCCAGTCGGCGTCAGACTCACGTCCCACACCTCTCTCCCACTCACTCACTCACTCCTCCGTGTACAAGAGGAACACCTACAAAGCCCCTGCCGCGAGCTGGGCACTTGGCCGCGTACTCGAGCACAGTGGTGAGCAGGCTCCATCCCAGAGCTCACGGGACTGACCCACTGTAAGGGAACCTGGGTAGGAGGAGACCTAAGCCCCATGGGGCATGGGGGACAGTGGTGGAGTGAGGTGAGGAAGAGGGTGGAAGATGCTCTTCTATCACTCCCGCGGCCCCAGAGGAGCATTTGCTCTGGAGTTTCCTGGCAGGGACAATGAATGCAGTTTGCACAAAGGGAGACACTGTACGTGGCTCTGCTAATAGGACCAAGACTGAACAGCGTCTCTGCACGGCTGCTCGTCTGGTAGTGTCCGGGTGGGCAACACAGAAATGATCACAGGACAATAGAACAACGCAACAGACCGACACAAGCGATTCTGAGTTGCATGGAGTTGAGGGATAAAACAGAGGAAGTGAAGAAGTACAAGCAGGGGAGGAAATGACAGGAGAGGAAGGCAGACGCTGGAGCAGGAGCTTGGTCATGGGGAGACAGTGTCTCAGCTATGGAGAGACTTGAGGGGAAGAACTCACAGAGAGCCATAGGGGGGGTTTCCTGAGGCAGTGAGGTGTGCGTGGACTGGGGGCGGAGATGGGCGTCAAGCACAGAGGTAGAGGGTTCAGCTGGGTGAACTAGTATGGTGACCCCCTGATGGACAAAACAAAGGACTAGGAGTCAGAGCCTGCAATGGAATCCCCTTATTAGGAAGAGTGAAAGTACTTGGCATGGTGGGAATGGGGTCCTTTGCTCCCTTTTCTCGTTGTCTTGAGTGATACGTAGTGCTCTGTTCTGCGTCTACTCCTTAGGCTTCAGATCCTCTGGCCTCATGCCTCCCCTCTAGTTCATCGATTTCTTTGGGCCTGCCAAGTGACATCATCTTTCACTCCATGGCCATTAATTCTTGCACTTGAAGAATAACATACATATAGTGAAGTACAGGAAACAAAAGGACAGAGGTTGATGCATTTTCATCAGGTGAGCACGTCTGTGGGTACCTTCTCCCACTTTGAAGAAACGACACTGTCAGCAGCCCGGAAGCCTGCCATCCCCAAGGGTCCCTACCAGTGACTCCCTCGCTCTCCATCCAAGAGTAATCACAGTCCTGACTGCCAAAAGGGCTACACTTTTCAACAAGAAAACAATCTGAGCTCTCCAACAGATAAGTCCACATGCAAGAAGGCATTTCTTTAGTTATCCAAACAAGGACACTATTTCCAACCTGTTCTCCACTGTTTACCCAAAGTGCTTCCCTCCCATACTGTTTTCCTAGTTGGGGTAAGAGCGGAATGAAGAATAGGCCAATCAGGAGGTTTTTTCTGGAAGACTCCCCTTAGAAAACAAATATTTTGAAATGAAATGGGAAGAACTGCAAACCAAATGTGAACCACCTATTTATACAGTAAGCAACTGTCTCTGGCTATCCCATGCCTGTGATGCATTGGTGTCTTTTCCATATTGCTAAGTGAAATTTTGGAAAATACAGAAAACTCAAAAACAACCCACAGTCCATCACTCAGAGGTAACACTGTAACAGTGAAACACGGGCAACATTCTGGTATCCGTAGGCAGGGACCGGGCAGACAATGGCACGTCCACGTAAGACCCTGTCTGCGTGCCTGGAGGCGGGTGAGGGGCAGCTCTGTGAACGCACAGGGAAACACCCACCATCAATCTCCAAACTACATGCATCTAAGTACCTCATGTATGTTAAAAATGCACAGAAGAAAAAGAATGTGGATGTATTTTCTTTTTTTAATCCAAAAACATCTTTAGTCTCACCTGTATGTAACTTAAATTTGTCTTAGACATCATGGAGGGAAACTGCATACTTGAGAGACAATGCTACTTGAGAACGACAAATGACTTACTCATTCATTCAATGCATATTTCTTGGTAATTCATCATCTGGAAACCACTACTCAAGTGTCTTGTGGAAATGTCAGGTATTTAGAGTTACTACATTTATAACATTTCCTATTATGTTCCAATTCATGCTTTTTATACCATTCTCTTTCATGGGATATTAAAGTGTCACTAAGCCAACTATGACTTATTTGGATATATTATATGAGAAGCTAGACTCAAGATGCTACCAGAATGATCCAAGTGCAAGATCGCTTGTTTCCAAGAACCCTGAAGTTGGTGTCCTCTTTAGGAATACAGCTGCCGAGGTAGCCTGTCCCCTCCACTAGAAATGACGGTCACCTGCACTTTCTAAGAGCCAGCATCCAGAGTCCCCCTCTGTGAAGACACCTACGTTTCACTCCGATAGAATGAGATGCAGTTCTATCTCCACAAGTATGGCAATAGTTACCTACATTATTACACTAGTCACATGTAATTTTAATTCCTTACTTCAGGTCTCTCCCAATAGATGACACAGTGGTTAAAGGCAAGGATGCCGCCTTATTCCTCTCTAGGCCCCTGGCCCCTGGCATGGTGCCCAGCATACACCAGTACTATCCCTGAGATACGGCCAATGTTTACATAATGGGGTAGTACGAAATATTTTCAAAAGCAGGTCTTTCTTAAGATTTCCGTCTGAACAATTTATTTGGCAACTGTGGGAGATTTTATTTTGCAAAGATGACCACCACAGTATATCTCATTCAATGAGAAGGGGATACTCCTTCCATCGAGTCGTGTGGCTTCGGTCCCCTCCTCTTGAACCTGGGCAGACCTCTGTGGCTGCCTCCATCGATACGGTTGCGATGATGCCATAACGTCCAAAGGTAGGTTACAAAAATGCCATGGACTTCCACGTTGTCCTCTGGGACACTTGCTGCTGGAGCACAGCCACCATGCAAGGAAGCCACGTAGGCGCCTGGACAGGCCACACGCAGGCGCTGTGGCCAACGGCCCCAGCCAAAGTCCCAGGTTTCCAGCAGCATCTGCTACTAGACATGTGCATGAGGTCAGCCTCTAGCTCTTGTCCCCAGTGATGCTACAGGGGGAAGAGCAAGGCTGTCCCTGCTGAGCCCTGTCCAATCTGCAGAGTCATGAGCATCCTCACCGACGGGTATTGTCTGAAGCCACTAAGTACAGGCAGCTGGTTGTGCAGCCACAAGGAGTCAGGGGACACGGAAGGAGGGCGGGGCCCTGGCACCACTCTCCTACCTGCTGTTCTTAATCCAGGTGGGAAGCGACACATTCCAGTGCAAGCAGGCGTAGAACCAGCAGGATGACCCCAAACTAGGACCAAAGTCCTGGAAAGTTCATCAGCCCATTACCCTTCAGACAGAAACACGACAAACGCATTTGTGCTGCCTGGAGGCTTGTTGTTTGTTTGTTTGTTTGTTTGTTTTGAGGGGGCATAGAAAAATTTATTAAGCCATTACAGAATGGTGTGGCACATTCCTCTCATATTTTACTGATGTGTTTAAGTCACATTGCAGGTGTGGGAAGTTCAAGGTCCTAATGCTGGCGATCTGCCATCTGCTGAGGCGGCGCCTGTCACTTGCTGCAGGATGCTGCAGGCTTTGCCCAGTCACTGGATAACCTGGGTGCACAGACGCAGTTAGCGGCCACCTCGAAGCTTCTGATGCAGTGGATCATGTCGTGATGAAAACAACACAGGAGTAAGATGTGATGCAGATGAGTTAACCGCTGGGTCACAGACACAGACTGCTTTCTGTCCTGGGAAATCACATGTGACAGTCACATTAACCTCCAGGGACCTGGAGGTTGGCAGAGATTTGCATACTTCCCCCCCCATTATTTATGAACTGCCAAGTTCCTTGGAGAGCACCACAGTGCACTTTTATATTAACAATGAAATACATTATTTGGGAAGGAGCAATGAAGAGTGAGGTTGGAGAAACCAAGGTGGGGCTTATCAATCAATTCAATGTATGAAAATTCGCAGCACACGAGCTTGAGTCGCACTGCCGTGGTTCTTTAATGAAGATAAAATGTAAACTATTTTTTATTAAGAACAAAAAGGCTGTTAGAGTCTGAGTTTCCTTTCTCTCCCATTTAAGTCTAATGACCTCTTTTTGTGTGCAAACGGCAGCCACCGGGTCCACAGGAGTGTGGCTGTGGCTAACAAGGGGGCCTGAGGCAGCCCCCAGCACACCCGCAAGCGCGCACACTCGGGTCTCCGCAGGCAGGACCCTCGCGACAGAGATGGAGAAAAGGGACACCAAGCCCCTCTGCTCCTCCCTCTGAGGTTTCTTTCCTCTTTTTTTTATCTATTATCTTGAGTGGTTGCTGATCTAACCAAACCACAAATCTGATGTTAGTCGCATTTTTTTTAAGCTGTAAAATCAGTGCAGATTTCTAAATAGAGGTGGTTAGCATCCACTGGCACAGGATGACCCTCCTGGAGCACCACATGGTCCTCTGCCTGAATCTCCGAGGGCTGAGATTCACTAACCTTTCTGCTGTGACATCCAGATGCATCCGAATGAATGTTCCCATCCGCTGACTGCGGTGTTTAAGTTTATCCCATAAAATCAAAAAATTTTTTCCTCTACTGTATGTCCATCTTTCTGTATTTTTATGTTTTTCAAGAATGAGTAACAATAGAAAATGTTTATACTTTAACGTAGTAATTTATTTTAATAAAAGGTACCACCTAAACTGAATTTACTTAAAAACATATATATTGTAATTATTGTAAAATTGTTATTCAGTGTGAAACTGCTTCAAGGACTTTTCTACAATTACAAGATTTTTAAATATGTTTTCCTGTGGTTTGCACTATCAACACAAAGATGTTTTGTATGCCGTATTGTGTAACATTTTCTAACAAATTTTTTATGTCATCAATGCTGTTAGATTCTAATTTATCTATACTTTAATTGATGCCACTTAGTATGTTTTGAGTATTTTTTGCTAAAATTCTACATAATGGTAAATTTATTACCATATAACAAAAATTTAAAATAAAAATGTCATTTATATACAAAACAGCTTAAAATGTTACTATTAAATGCACAAAACAGTAAAAATTTCAACTTTTTATTTTTTGTGGCTTTCGACACATTTTGAAAAATAACTTGAAGTCAACGCAGTGAAAGGCTTAAAGATAATTAAACCCAAAATATTGATAGAGTCTACAGAAATATGTCCATTACAGTATTGTGATATTTTAAATGTCAAAAAATGGAAGATCGTCAAGTATACTGCATTATGCAGAGCACTGACATTGAGCAACTGGAGAGACCTTCTATGCATGTGTACCCCAAACTGTAAACAGACTGTGATTACAACTATACAAAGAAGAGTAGACAGACAAAGGAAGAAAATACATTCAAATGCTAATGAAGGTTGCATTAGGGTATTAGAATAAAGGGTGGTGATTTTTTCTTTTCTCACTTTTCTCTAATTCTGCAAGGTGATGTTATTGTTATAAAAATTATTTAAAACAATTGTTAAGTACTTAACAATGCTTAGATGCAGCAGAAGAAATCAGAGATCACTTTGAAGTACAAATGAAAATGAAGTGACACATAGACAGGGACAGAGTCCTGACAGCGGACCTCCCTTTGTCATATCACTCGGACTCACTAGGCACATGGAGGTGACCTCCGTCAGCAGACACAGTCCCCTTCCGGTACCCTCTACTCCCATCCCTAATTTTCTTCACAGGAGTCTCTGCTGGCCTTCTCCATCTAACTCCTTCACTCCCTTGACTTTTCACACACCCTGGGTGAAAGAAGGCATTCTGCTCACAAGCAGGAGTGAACAATGTTTCACCTTTAAATTGAGAGAACAGCGAATGCATATCAAGAATCACCAAAGTTCAGCCCACTGGAAGCGGTTCAAAGTCTCCGTGAGGACACAACCCCGTCAGAGGGAAGCCCGGTTTTGAGAGCAGGGAGGGGAGCCAGTGAGAAGTGGGAGTAGAATCTGCAAAACAGGTGTAGTGGACACACAAACTTTACAGGTGAGTGTTGGCACAAACAAAATTCCCATTAAGTTGGGTGGGGGTGTCTGGGAGAAAAGTGGGTATCTGGGTTCCCAGAGTGGTCTGGGGTTGCCTACCGGCAGACCCCTGGGGCTTGGTCTTCTGTCATGAGCACGTTACCCTGTAATGCGCTTGGAACACAAATCCACATCTCAGAGATTATCACAAGATCATGTCTCCTCCTCAGCTTTAACAAGGGAGATCTTCTCCTCTTGCCTAAACAAGTTCAATCTTGGATGATTTGGGTGTTCTGTGCAACACACACATTTGTTTAAAAGACTATTCTAGTTATAAGCAATGATAGGTTAATGCAAAATTTATAAAAGTGTTTTAAAAATATTCATTTTTGCCTTCTTCCCTGCATGCATCCAAAATTATTCCATCAAAAGTTTTTGTTCATTTCCCAAATATGAAAACCAATGTTCCTGAAATTCTGGCTGATGTCTTTTGGCTTCATCAATATCATCATTGGCATATATTTGGAATAAAGACAGAGGGCAAATAATATTATCTGTGCCTTGCTTGAAGCCAATTATTTTCTGAAGAGTATCATTAACAGTTATTGTTCTCTTAGCAAATCCATTTTGTGTGGCTGTAATAGTTCTTTGTTAATACGGTTATGAGAAATTCTCTGCAAAGTAACCAACTGGGTATATATAACAAATCATTTACCCATTTCTCACTCCCACAGTCATTCCTCTCTTTGACAAAGAAGTATAGGATACTTTATAGAATATACCTTACTTGTGAGTACCTCTTTAAAAATTCCTCTTCTCCTTCCTTATGTAAATGGTCCTAACAGAAATTTCCTCACACCTTCTGTACAACGCTCTGCCCCCATTTAAAACAACAACAACAAGAACAAAGCCCACACAGCGTCAGGGGCGTCCAGTGTTCTCCACTGGTAGTTCTCACGACAGGCGCTCTGAGCACAGTCTGCATCGATTATCTGTCTGGTGACTCTGGAGCCTCTAGCAAGTACTTGTCATTCATCTGTTACACGTGATTCAGATGTAAGCCAAGTGCTTTGGACATGATTCATACATGAGTCAGGTGCTTGGTTCACGTCTCCTCTTGTTTTGACAGTAATCCGTCCTAAGGCTCTAATTTCATGATGTAACTTTAGTAGTGGAATTAACCTGTAACAACACCAAATTATGTAATTAATTATATTCAGCTTTAGTGATGATTACTGTTTAATCTCAGCCTTCTTCGCCTGACACCCCAGCAGAAATCCGGGACATATAGCCGCAGTCATGGGTGGGCGGGGAGGCCTTTCCAGCCTTCTGGTTCTTCTGGACTCACTGATTACATAAACTTTACTTTTCCTCAAAAGAAGCCTCAGAGATTAGGTAGATTTATACCTTTGACTTGGACCTGAGGGCTTGAAGAAGTTAAGGGACAGCTGGTGAAGAGTACTGTCAGCAATTCCTAATTATGTCCCCCTTAACACTCATTTTGAAAGGGTTTAATTGCTGTAATTTTTAAAAAGGTCCTGTGGCCACAGAAATTTGGTCTATGCTAGATTAAAAGATTAAGTAGCTTCTTCACCGCAGGGTTTCTTGGTCCTTAATATGTTAATGTATGTTGTGGCTCTCCAAAAGGTGGGATATAAAAGCTTCCCAAACTGTTTTGAACAGCGAACACTCTCCTTCAAAAAAACAGCAGCAGCAGCTTGACTGAGGTGCAAGTTACCTGTTAAAAAATTTGCTTGTTGCAAAGGTACAGTTAAATGTTTTTCAGCGAATTTACAGTTGGGTGACCATCACTAAACTCCAAGTTTAGAATGTTCCCACCACCTCAGAAGCGTCACTTGTTCCCATTTGCCCGTGCGCTGAATTCTCACCTCTAGCCCCAGGTAACCATGGACCCAGTTTCTCTTTATAGATTTGCATCTTCTGGAACTTTTATATATAAATAGGCTCATACAATATTTGTTTTTGGTTCTGGCTTCTTTCACTGAGTACAATGTGTTTGAGGTTCATCCATTTTGTAGCACGTTATCAGAAACTCATTCCTTTTTAGGACAAATAGTATTGCATACAGATATACCACTTAAAAAAAAATCCATTCATGCATCTGTGGGTATTGGATTATCGCCACCTTTTGGCTCCTGTGATTAGGAACAGTCATGTCCAAGTCTTTGTGTGGACATTGCTAATTTCTCTTGGGCATATACTTAAGATTGAAGTTGAGAATCACCTGGTAAATTTGTGTTTAATTTTTTAAGAAATTGCAAATTGTTTTCCAAAGTGACCACACTATTTGGCATTCCCAGGAGCAGTGTTCCAGAGTTCCAGTTTCTCCACATCCTCCCCAACCCCTCCGCCTCACCTATGAGTGGGTGTACAGTGGTACCTGGGTTGTGGTTTTGATTTATGTTCCCTGATGGTCAACAATGTTGAGCATCTTTTCATGTGTTTATTGGCCATTCACATATCTTCTTTATTCAAATATCTATTCAAATTTTTTGTCCACTTTTAAATTGGGTCATTATCTTATATTTTCCTGCAAGAATTCCTTGTATTCTGGATATAAGACCTTAATCAAATACTATTTGCAAATATGTTCTCCCTCTGTGGTTTTTCTTTTCACTTTTTTAATGGTGCCTTTTTCAAGCATAAAAATGTTAATTTGGGTCAAAGTTAATACACAAAATTTCTTCTTTTATTACTTGTGCTTTTTTGTTGTATCCATGAAGGTCAGTAAAATTCACTCCTCTGTTTTCTAAGAGTTTATAATTTTAGCTTTTACATTTAGACAGATGATTCATTTGGAGTTAAATTTGAGTACGATGGGAGGTAAGAATTTAAATATATACCGTTCTGCATATGGATCTCCAGTTGTTCCAGCACCATTTGTTGAAAAGACTGTCCTTTCCCTGCTGAAATGCCTGGGCATCTTTGTTGAAATTCAATTGAGCATAAAGGTAAGAGCTTTAATATGCTAATGAATTGTGAATCTCCAACAGGGAGGATATGGAATGTCTCCCAAAATGTTTTTAACAAGGAATTCTACTCTCCTCCCCCCCCCACCCCCTTTTTAAAAACACAGGCTTTCACTTAGGTCTCTCATTGCTGTCCACAAAACACACTTCAGGAAATGCTTCTCTATGGTGCTCAGGGCTCTAACTTGTGTTTGCAATAAACTTCATTGCTAGTTTTTAGAGGCCGAGTGTTGTTTTTGAAACTGCAAAAACAAAAAATAAAAAACAATCCCCCAAAGAAAACCACACACATAATTTCTATAATATGCTTTTAAGTCTAGTAAGACATCACTTTATGCAGAAATGTATGTAAAGACTGTCGAAATGTATATTGTCAAATTAGTTCCATATCTTACAAATACATAGAAATAAAGGAGAGTTTTCTTATGGCATAGGGGATGAAACTTTGGAAGTATGGAGGATTCTGCAATTGTATTTTTACCTTTTTAGGGCAATGCATCTTGCTTGATCATGACCTCTGACAGTAAATATCAGTAGTGAGATGTTACAGTAAGAAAGATCTACTTGCATACGTTATTATATGCATGTTGGGTATATATATATATATATATATATATATATTTCCTTTTTAAAAGATTTTTGTCTTCACTTTTTTATTTAACCAAATACAATGCAAAATGTTGGGTAATTGCTTCAATGTCCTTGTTAAAATGACAATACTCTCTTTATTACTACAAAAAACCAAAAGAACTTAGAAAATCAAAAGTGAAATTAAAACGAGTGTCTCTTTACCACCTTATATTATCTCCAGAAGAAAGATATAAAGGTCACTGATGAGAGGGGGTAAAAAGAGTACCCTGAGGAGGAGAATGTGTCATTATAAATCTAGAAAAGCAGACCAAAAGGGCTTTGTCAGCGCTCTGTGCACAGATCCTGTGATCGTGAATGACTGACACACGACCCCCCGGGAAAGCCTAAGGTTCTAGAAACCCACAGAAAATGCTGGTGTAAGCCAAGTATATAGGTGTTCTACCAATGCATCTCGAAGTTCATTCAGTTCCCTGACACGTGCACGTTTCTAACCAGGCCTGCTACTGAGTCGGCCTAATGTTGTTTTCTGATGACTATTTTAGATGGCACAATCTCATTTTACACATATACGAAGTGATTGCATACATTAGTTTCCAAATAGGTAACAACAGTATTTGTCTCTTGCTCTTCTATGGCATCAAACAAAACGTACACCCGTGCCTATTATTTTCGTGTCAAACTTGAGCCATAGGTAAATTGGGACAGGATTCAAAACATAACACCCCCCCCACCCCCCAAAATTGTCAGTGTTGGCGTTGCACCTACTGTAGTTTTGGGACCTACCAGCCCTTGCTATTTCCAACCTCACTGAACTTTTTAAATAAGGTGAGTGCTCGTCTTCATTTAAATCTCAACTCTATTTGGGAGGTGGAATTCATTTAGGAAAATCGACCTGCACATTAAAGTACCGTTTGCTATCTGAAACCACGCTTGATGTTTGCATTTTGAGAATTTTTTTCCCCCGGCCCCCCCACCCCCCCAACGGGTAGCTGGAAACTTCCAGGCCGCTTCCCCCTCACAAAGCCCTTTACAGGTGGTGCCTCTGGGGGTTTTCTCTGTGGCCAGGAGAGTGTTTTCTCACTCTTTTGTTTTGCTTTTTTCTCTCCTAGAGTCTGTCACGCTTACCTACAGAGCCCTGTCGTCCCGGCGAGGACCGCACCGCGTTTAACAGTCACCACGCCGCGCTCCGTGACCTCGGCGACCCCGAGCGCGGCGGGCGGAGGCTGATGACGTCACGGCCCCGCCGCCCCCTCCCGGGAGCCGCACCAGGCCTCGCGAGGGTGGGTCTCACGCACGGCCCAGGCCCCCACGCTCCGGCCCGGCCCCCAGCTCCCCTCCCGTCCGCGCCCCTGCGCAGCTGCAGAAGCAGGTCGGCGTACAGGGCTGATCCCAGGGAGCCTGGTGCAGACAGGAAGCCGTGCCCGTGCGGGGGGAAAGGCGGGCCGGCAGCTCGGATCTTCCCCGCGAGCGTCGGAGTCTGGCAGCTTGTCCTTCCCGAGTAAGCTGCCCTAAAGAGAACCCAGAAAGCGCCCTCCCTCGGGCGGCCCCCCATGCAGGGGCCAGGAGACCTGGGCTGCGTGGCCAGAACAGTCCGTTCGCTGATGCCATTATGCTGTTGCACACCTGCCTAAGATTTTTTATGGGAGTGAAGAGGGATGGAACACGGATAGATGCGCAGCCGTAGGTAAACCAGCCATGGTAAAGGGCATCGTTCTTACTCTGCAGTGTCGCTTCAGTAGTTACCACATCAGTTACTTTTTTTGTTTATAAAACTCTAATGGCAAAGACCTCCTGCAGGGTTGTGATAGCGAAATGTCTGGGCTGCTGAAATGCCCACATCACTCTTAACTGACCACTAGGCTGTTCTTCAGCCTGTGACTTCTGCCACATCTTGCACCTGCAGTAACAAAAGGTTGTCAGTGAACGGCGACGTGGGTAGAACATGGCCAGCAAATTTGGAAAGTAAATTCCAGAAAACTGGCAATTGTATTTCTACTGAACCCCTTGCATTCTTCATGCCTCCATTCTTATTTACTTTGCAAAGAGAAAAGCCCTTTGAACCCAAAAGTGTATTGACGCCCCCCAGCCCCAGACAAGTCACAGAAGAGGCCAGAGGGAAGGCAGACCTCTCAGCACCGACTGGTAGCATCAGCAAGTGGGGGAGTAACTGCAGGAGTTGGCAAAACTGACAGCTTGCCCCACACGGCCAGCTTTGACTTGAAAAACATCACACAGCCATTCAAAAATATAAATACAAATGTATTTACCAATTGAGTGTAAGTGATTTTTGAATTGTCTACACCACAGCTTCCCTGCAGTCAGTTGACTTTAATTACCTTAAATAAACTTATGCTTCTAGATTAAATAAAAAAAGCAGACAAAAGAGGTAGCTTGTGAAATGAAATGAAATGAAATGAAATGAAATGAAATGAAATGAAATAGAGGTGCCTATCATGAAAGTCTCTGAATACTCTGGGAAACTTTCCAGAGAAAGATGAGATTAAATTAAAGAAAAAAAAAATTCCATGCTAACTAGGTTAATTTAAACTGTGTTCTTGACTTGCTTTGATACATTTGGGATGGAAAAAAAATCCTCCATTTATTTTTAAAACCAATTTATTAATACTTACTGCGAATTAGAACTTGGTATTTAACTTTTAGAAGTGTGGACAGAAACACCTTTACTTATTAGAAAATGAATTTTATTTTCTGGAAGAGTAGAGAACATGAGGGTCACCGTCATAAAACTTGGATTTCAGAGTGTTGTTTGAAAGGCGGTGTGATTTACCTGTAGTCACGGGTCTATCATTTTATAATCACTTGCAGTCTGTCTGAACTAGTTTGTAATCTCCACGTTGCACTGCTTTCGGCAAATATCGCACATTTTATACCCAGGGAACTTGAGTTTACTCCAAAGAATAGTAAACAGGTTTTGAAACCCTCAGAGTAGTTGTTCTGCATGGAAACAAAAAGCAACTCCCCTGATTGAGAAATTGTGGTGGATTAAAGGTGACTGTACATTCTCTGTCACCATCTCCCCCTGCCTCCGGTGACTACTTCATTCTACAAGTGGTAGTGTGCCGGCACAGGGCCTGAGCCTTAAGAAGATCTGGAGGTTTCCACGTTGTCTCCTTTGGGAGCTCTAAACTACCATGCAGAGAGATCACAGACCCTGAATGCAGAGGGAGGAGGTTGGCCTGCTGGCCTCCTGGGGGCTGGGGGTGGAGGGGCTCCAGATGTCTCCAGCTCCAACCGTTCCTGGGATGACACCCGGGGAGACAAGCCGAAGTGCCAGTTGAGCTGTGAACCCACAGAAGCTAGAAAACAAACTGAGTGACTGTCATTTTAAACCACTAAGTTTGGGGCAATGTGTTCCGTAGCAAGAAATAACTGAAACGGAAAGCAAGCCATTCACTGTCACGCTAACTCTTGGGTAACAGGGAATAGCTTTGCTTTATTGGAAAGACAGCTAAACTTGCTTGTCTAGATTGGATTTTGGCTGATGAGTTATTGTTGAGTTGCCAGAGGGTGCTGGCACGGGTTCCTGCGGTTCGGGCGGGTGGGGAGATGGGGTCAGACAAGACATGCAGGGTGTGGAGTGAGGAGTGGCGGGCAGACACTGACCTCTCGGCCCGGGCTGCTGGTGGCAGACATGAGGAGCCAAGAAAAAACCCAGTGATCCCAAGGCAGAGAAGGGAGTGGGGGAAGGAAAAATAAGTCCATGATCATTCTAATAAAGATGTTGATTCATAAGCCACATAAAATTATCTGCCCTAGTGCAGTCTCAGGAAGGCTCCCGAGAAATAACATCGCAGCCTCTTCTGAAGGAGTCCGACAGGAATAGTGCACACCGATTTTCTCATTGTTAAAAAATTGAGCTATGTCCCCTTGCATAATGAAACCCAGATCTTTCTTCACTGCTCCATGTGGCAGTCACGTGGGCCCATCAACACAATTACGTAGACACACACGCAGAGAAACAACACACACACACACACTCACTCTCACACAGGCACACGTTCTTAAATAGGATGTTTTTCAACCTGGCAAACAGGAAAAAAAAGTTTCAACTTGTATTCTTACGGGGTGGCTAAAATTGGATGAGTTTATTGGCTATCCACTTCGGTATTTTTGAGGGAAATCATTGAATTCCACATTCAAACCTGTAAGCATCAAACTGCAGGCTTTAAAAGTTACATTCCATCTTTGATTTGCATGATTATCTTAGCATTTGTGAATGGAGAGTTCATCCCTAGCCTTCTTCATTTTTAAATCAGAAGTGAACGTGCTCATCGGATAAAAAAAAAAAATTGAGCGCCTCTTGATTTCAAACTTTTCCCATCTCGTCCACCTCTTGAAACCTTGGGTTATGGTCTCCTGAGTGTGTATTTGCCCAAGACCCATTTCTGTGAACCCCCACACCTTCACTTGGACAGTGGGTATTCACATGCTCCAGAATGCAGTCTGGATGGAATCCCGATGTGAGAGCTTCCGAAGCTGCAGTGGGGACTGGCTTGGCTGTGTCTTAAAGATTTAATATGTAGAGCTTCATTTCATAATTTTAAAAATATAATTTTTAAAATTAAAAACAACAACAACACATGATCACAACTGTTTCTGCCCTCCCACAGGGGTTTACAAGAACATTTTCTTAAAAATCCTTAAGCAGCTAATTACTGGGGCTGTTTTTTTAAATGCCTGGAGTTTTAAAAACTGCATTTAGTCTGAGGACTTCAATAGACTCTGTTTAGTGTGTGTTGTGTTGCACGGTGAATGTGCTTGTGCATGCCAGGGTGACCCCACCACTGCAAGCCCCCCGCACTGGCTGGGGCAACCACAGTCCGGTAAGATTACGCCATTCCCTGATTTACTCTGCGCCTGGGTCCCCACTCTCGGGTGGGGGGCAGCACGCTACCCCTGGAGAGCCCCCGCACCATGAGTGCTGCACCCGTGAGCTGTGTGACTCCGGGCAAGGCGTGGAGCATCTTCAGTGCTTCATGGACCAGGCTGGATGAGCTCCGAGAGAGACGAGAGAGAAACCAGAGGCTCCGTCGAATCCTAAAGAAAAGATGAAAAAAAAATTTTCACTTCCGTTTTTAAAAGAGGAGATGCCTGTGTTTGATGGCACAGCAAGGGCAATGGAAGAGAGATGTTCTATCCCAGGGCAGGGTGAAATGTCGTGAGCTTGGGGCTGGGGAAACAGCACCTTTCCTGCCTTCCCTCCCTCCCTCCCTCCCCAGGCGCAAGGGTGTCAGTTACCATGGAACGGGGAAAGAAGTAGCTTTTAGGGAATGTGAAAGTCAAGGTCCGAGGACTTAAAACACGCCGCGTAAGAGCTGCCCCCCTAGCTCGTCTCAAACCCCCTTCCTTGGGCGGGGCCTCTCTCCCTGTTCAATAAAAGCTCAGCGGCAGGTGATTGGCTCACAGGGGACACTGGACCGAATGGGTCAGTCAGAGTTTTGCCCTTGCCTTAGTATACAAGGTTCAGAAATAGCCAGTGAGTCGGGTTCCTGGAACCAAAGTGACATAAACTCAGCTTTTCTGTGACCTCATCGACCCCGTGTCCAGAGGAGCAGCGGAAGAGAAAAGGAGACAAAAGGCGGAAGTAGGGAGGGTGGCCTGCCTGACGCCGGCCGCCTTCCGGGCTGGGACCAGGTCCCTAGTCGGGCCAGTGTGTCCTCCGTGTCCCTAAATCCCCGCCGTAAACTCGCTGGGTGACATCATCAGGCATCATCTAGAAAGGGGCAGGAACACTCTGGGGCAACGTGGAAGGTTGGTAGAGATGACAGAGGCCTTTGGTCCGGAATTGGGTTCTTAGACAGCGGAGGCTAGGGTGTATCCCAGCGACGTGGACTCTGCCAGCCCCACGGGCCTCTGCACAAGCTGCCCCGTGCCACCCCCGACCTCTCCTTCCCCGAGTTCCCCTGGGGCGGGGGGGCAGGCCCTTTCTCCCCCACCCCTCCCCCTCCACCCCTGATTCTTCCCTCAGCCCATAAAGAAATCGACTCCTTATTTCCAAATTAGCAAATTCCACACAAGGATTCTCAGTGAGGTCCATCGTAACCGTGTTAACCCCGCCCTCTGTCTCCAGCTGGTCAGCGGTCTCATTCTCCGCCAACCTGCTGGCGAAGCCGTGATCATCCCCAACAATGGTCATTCGTGCTCTGGATGTTTCTAAGCACATCTGGGTGTCCGAGGGGCAGCCTCTGCCTTCCACCTGACTCCAGGTAAAAGAGGTGATGTCCTCTAGGACTTGGCTCCCCAGGGACAGCCAGCAGCAACACCCCCAGCCCCGAGCTTTGCCCTACGACATGCATATCACAAAGCCATTGACAGGGAGCTCTAATCAGCTGAAATGTGCCTGTCCACGTGGAGTCTTCCCTGGAGCCCGGGAGGCTTCCCCGCCAGCCCCCTCCTCACCGATCACTGTGCTGGGAGGACAAAGAGGGAGAGTGGAATGGAATCCCACCATTGCCATTAATGACCTGACAACCCTGGGTCTGTCACGTGGCCCCCTGACCCCCAGATGCCTCACCTGGACAATCAGCGCACTAACAGCCCACGTGGCCGGGGGGGCCGCCGCAGCTCAGCGTGAGGCCGGCGGAGGCCGTGTCTCGTCTCATTGTCCAGCCTCTTGCACACACACACAACACAAGGTCAGCAAGTCTTCTCTTTATCCAGGCAGCATGTCCCTGCGGCACCCTGCAGCCTGTCACTCCTGGCCCCTTCGGACTTCTCTGCTCAGACTGCCCTCACCCCAAGTCTGGCCTCCTCTCCCTGGACGTGATCACGGCTCCCACTAATAGACGCATCACGTCCGGCAGACGCATCATGTGGCGCTGTCCCCAGGCATCGTGTACGAGGCCTCTGTTTCTTTTCCTCAGGCTAATGAGGCCCAGACAGTGTTGTTGCTTTTACTTTTCCCAGAAAAGATACTGCTTCTTTCCGTGTAAATCGCACATGTGCTTAGAATTACTTGGTGATCAATACTAATTAGCGACCCTGTTCAGTGGCTTTCCAGTCACTTCGAGTTCGCTGACCCACACTCTGCTGATTAAATGATCTTCTTTTGGTTTGGCCTCCTTAGGAAGAGAGACAGAAAACAAAAACCCATCCGCTGCATTCTTTTAGGCTTCAGACCTCAAAAAAATCAGTCTGCAGGTGTAAAAAGAAGAAACAAAGGCGGGTCCCAATATTACAGGAAAATGACAATTACAAATTCGATGAAAATGAACCAGCGTTGAGACAAAAACTAGAATCCTCTGAAAAATTCTGAGCGCCTCCCTCTGGCCCCCACTCCTTCCTCCTCATTTGCTAACGAATCTCATTCAGACTTGAGACCCTACTGGGAAATTTCACTTTTAGTTTGGGGACATGTCCGTGTGCAGGGGTGGGAATGTCAGAATATTTAAGCAAAGAGAAAACAGGCTCTTCTCTGTCACGTGTGTTAAAAATAGTCACAGGGTATCCCCCCATCCCCCCTGGCTCCAAAGGCCTTTGGACGGGTGCTTTGGCCATGAGCAACACCCTTTTCTCCCCTTCAGGTTTCAGGGGGACGAGGAAGAAAGCATACGCCCCTCCTCTCTGGAACGTCCTGGTGGTCTGGCCCCTGGGGCAGGGCTCTCACCCTGTCCCCAGTCAGTCACCTGAAATTCACGCCTGACCCCTCGGCCAAGCCTGGAAAAGAAGCCCTTCTCTCTGGGTTGCAGCCAAACCCACGGGCCTCAGTGGCCTGGCTGGTGGTCACTCCGTCTCCTCACAGCTCCCCCAGCCCGGGCCCGGCCCATTTCCGGCTCCCAGCCCCGCCGACTCCACACAGGGAAACGTTAGGCCTTGGCCCGTGTTTGTCCCAAACGCTCCACTTTTGGTACTTCTCCGCACGCCCCTGCTCAGCCTCCCGCCACGGCGGCGTTCCCCCAGCTGAGTCCAGGGAAGGACTCAAAGGACAAGATGCACACAGAAGGTTGTGGGGATGGGCATGTTCTCATGATCTATTTACAGAGCCCAGATTCACCAGGAAACTCTCAAGCCCCACTTGACTTTGAACGTGCACACCAAATGTGAAGCGACACTCTGAGCCTGTGCTCCTAATTTGCAGGTACCTAAGCGTTTAAGGTTGTGGTCAGACTTGGGCTAGAAAATCAAGCCACAAGTCAACCGATAAGCAACAGGACAACCCCAAACCCAAGATTCGTGTGTCCTGGTTCTGCGCAAAGACACGGACACAAGGGACTGAATAAAACTACCTGTGGGGTCAGCAGGCCCTGAAATGGTACCGGCCTCCACGGCTGTCCCCTTTTGAGAGCCACGGACTGACACCGGGATGGTCAGGAGGCATTCATGATTCAAGACTTGCTTCCTTCAGGGGCTCCGACTCCCCCAGCGTGGAAGAGACTGTAGAGGAACCTGACCAGGAACCTCGGCTTACCTCTTGAAGAAAGTGTCAAATCTGCTGCCAAAGTGACGAGAGTCGTGAGACTCTGGCCAACCTTGTTCTTAATGGTGGGACGGCCCTTGACGGTCTTCAGCTGGGTGAGGGGGCATCAGAGCCGTGGCCCATGCCACTTGCTAAACTTGGATGAACCCTCTGGGCCAGTTGAGACTCACCACGTGAGATCACTGAGCCAGCCACTTGGCTTCACAATGTGAGTCCTTCATCGGGGTCTTTCTTTGATCTAGTTGATGTAAGTTGGTTTGAGTCATGGGGGCCATGGCTTCAAAGGCCCCTCCAAACGTTGGGTGTCATTCTCCCTGTAGTCATTCTAACAGTCTTTCTGGCTCCTGTGTTCTCTCAAAAGTATGTGCGTTGCCACTGGTGACCAGGCAGATGACATTCTCCCTCTGCCTACAACGCCAAAAATAAGATGAAGAAAACAGGCTACTGTGGGACCTCGATATGCCAACCTACGTAGCCCAGTCGGAGAGCCAACGTCACCGGGAAGTGGTAGCTCACAGTGGCGCCAACACCTTGAATTCCGATCAATCCTCTCAGGACAACTGGGGAGTAGTGATTAGAGAGGGAATTGATAAAGTTAATTCTTATATCGAGACCCACACAATGGAGGCTGCCCTAGTGGCCCAGGCCAGGTCACAAATGTAAACCTAAGTCAGCTTGCGTGGGGGAGAGACACCAGGCAAGGCAAACTCCATCCACCCATCACGACCCTGCAAATCGGAAAGCAGGACCTGCCGTCCTCCGAGGGAAACCCTGCCTCCGCGTCAGGCCTGCCCTGCCTCCCCTAAGGTTCCACAAAACACACTTCTGCGCCACATCCCTTGGGGGCACTGTCCCCCTGCTGGTGAGGCCCTGTGCCCCACATTCCACAGACCGTTTGTTCCCCCATGAATGAGGGACCTCGTACTCATTGCTTTAAAAAGTATACGTACACCTGAAACCTATATAATTTTACTAAGCAGTGTCACCCCAGTAGGTTTAATAAAAAATAAAATAAATAATAACTAAATGAAAAAAATTAAAAAACTATAAGCAACAAGATAGACGCAAGCCACAAAAGAAAATGGTTTATCACTGACTTCAGAATGTATATTTGAAAATATTGCCCCAATTCTGACGACTCCTGTGAACCGACACAGACGAGCTGTGCTTACAGATTTGGGCCTGGCGGGTTGCCCCTTTCTGTATTTCTGAAGTTTACAGAGTCGTACCAAGATGTATGAGGGAAACGCTTTCAAAATAAGAAAATAATGGACTCATGCATTTGCAGTGTCTACTCAGGGCCAGAAAAACTGGAGGAGATTGAGACATTCAGTTACTCCGCAACATGACCCTCAGAACTGTGGGAGGCGAGAAACAAGGGAAGTCCCGCCCTTGTGCAGTGTGACGTCAGGGAGCCCCGAAACCGCTCAGCGATGGCTGGTTTGGGGTCTCCGCCCCAACCCTGGGGACTACCGCTGTGCAAATCTGGGCAGGTTTTAGGCCTCAGTTTCCTCTATAAAATGGGATAACGCTGGGTTAGTATCTGCCGTGTAAGTTTAAAGAAGATTGTATAACACACTCACACCTAGAAATGGCTGAGAGTAATGGCCGGAATGCAGTGAGCCCTCAAAAAAGGATTGAAGTCATTCATTTTATGTCTAAATAAATGAACATATAGAGTTTTGTCGATGGAGTTGGATGTTTGCCTGCAATTTTTTTTTCATCTTTTCTTTTCTTTTCAGTCAAAAATAGAGTTGAAACCAGATGGAATCTCGCACAATTACAAACCTACACGTTTTCCTGTTTCTTGTAGATTGGAACCTAATTTGGGAGTACGTGGGTAGAAGAAACCAAAAAATATTCATTTGAGTAATAATCTGAAAAAAGAGAGTTAGAGATTAAGGTTCAGAAAAAAGAAAAAGAAAGAAAGAAAGAAAGAAAGAAAGAAAAAGAAAAAACAAAAAAATCCAACCACAGAAGCCCGGGCTGTCCACACAAATGATGGTTCTTGAAGGCGTAGAGGATTCTGACCTTGGCTTTCCAAAAAACGGGCATTGTTACATTTGGTTGGTCCGTTTTTCTGCCTTTTTTTCCCTTTTTTTTTTTTTTTTTTTAACCATGTTCCCTGCCTGAAAGCTAAACCTATTTATGGTGATCACTGTTTTTTCAATTAGGTTTATTTTCATTTTCCCATAGGCCTTGCTAGCTGAGAATGTCCAAAAGTTTATTTTTCTTCCCTTTTTATAATGATTCGAAAGGAAAACACGCAGCACTTGCCGTCCAGTGGCTTTCCTTGCAAATACAAAGTCTGAAGTTGTGTCTGTTTGTTGTCCGCTCACACGTGGGACGCCACGTCTAGGAGCTGCTTTAAACTGCTAGTCCCCGCTTGTGGTCAGCTCCCCGAGGGCAAGGGTCACACCCGCGTGGCCCACTGTGTGACTGTCCCCTGCGAGCCGGTGCTCGGCGAGCAGGACTTCAGAATGGTGATGGGGTGGTGACTCGGCCTGCCCCCCCCCCCCCCCCCGATTTCAGCTGGGTATCAGAGACTACTGTCCCCATGTCCGAGCTTAATATCGGCAATCTGTTCTCCCCACGAGGCCCTGCATTTTGGGGGGCGGGGGGTAGACTCAACACCCACGTCCCCTTTCTCACAATCTCGTGACATAAAGGACATGAACTTGAGGAACCGTGTGGGCGAGCGCGAGTCTTAGCTGAGAATGCTGCCTTCGGCGGCCGGTGTGCGTCCTCCACCGGGCGGGGCCTGCAGCCCTGGGGACCTGCAGCCCTGGGGACAGGGGTCTGCCCCTCCCCGAGACCTGCGGGCCGCTCGGGTCCCAGGAGCATGTCTGAGGGCGGAGCAGGGAGGCGCAGCTGCAGAGGGGGCTCCGGGGCGCCCCTCCCGGCAGGGGTGAGCGGCGAACCCCCTTTTCCCCGCGCTCCAGCGCCTCCTCCCTCCCCTGGGAGCGGGGGCGGGCACTGGGGCACGGTGCCCCGGGCGGCCGGGCCGCGCCCTCCTCCGGGCATTTGCCCCTCTCCTCCCGTTGGCTCGCGGCTCTGCCCGTCTCCGCCCTGCACGCCTGCTCCCTGCCCCTCCCCCACGCTCCTGCCTCCTTCTGTTCTCCCCGCCCCCTTCCTCCTGCCCCCCACCCCTTCTTCCTGCAGATCCCCCCGCCCCTCTCCTCTGCTCCCCTCCCTCCTCCGCTGCCCCCGCCCCCCGTGCTCCTCCCCTGCTCCTTCTGCGCCCGGCTCGAGCAGCCCCCACGCGGTTGCTATGGTGGCGCCCGCAGCGGCTCGCAACCCGGTGGGAGCTGCCCTGGGGCCCCGGGGACACAGCGGCGACTCTGCCCACGGCTGTGGCGCCGCGCCCCCTCGGGGCCCTGGAACAAAGCGCGCCCTCCCCCATCTCGGGAGCGCGCGGCGAGCCCTTCGGGCGCCCGGGGCCCGGAGACCTGAAGACCGCCGCCAACTGCTCGCCCCCGGCCCCTGTGGACAGGACCCCTGGGGTCGGGGTGGGTGGTGGCAGCTGCGCAGTACTGAGCTACCTTCCCGGCCCCCCAAGATCACTCCCGCTTCTCCCCACCCCACCCCCATCCCGGAGGTGTCACTGGGGCCAGGGGACGGCCAGATGGCCCCATTTAACAGGACGGCCCCCTTTTGTTGGGGGCCGGAGCACCGTCCAGACCAATTTACATAGGAAAATGGGGTTTGTGTCCCCAATTCAGTGCAGTGCCCCGACAGCTGGTGGCTCTGTCATCATGTCAGGACCCCACAGCAAGTGCCTTTATGTGTGCAGATGTGGAAGTGTGAATAGCAATCGATTGGGAACTGGTAGCTATTAGACCGGCCTTGGAGAAACTGCGTTCACAGAGGAAATAGTGACAGCCTGGTCACAGCCTGAGATGGCAGAATGGGAGACTTGGGACGTTCTCTTGCAGAACTTACGGCTTATTATTTTATCCAGAAATTGAGACAGCCAAATAGTTTGGACTGGAGGAGGGTTTTGAAATCTTTACAATGTACATGCTGGTCTGCTTGTAAAAACGGTAAGGTTGAGCATAAAAAAAGCAGGAAGAGGAATGCTGGGACTTCACAGCGCTGACTGCTGACAGATTTGATCTAGTGGAGGTCATGATGAAACTACTCTAACTCAGCTGGCTTGAGTCTCTGCAATGGCCAGCAGCGGGCCGACCACACTCATTGGTTTGGAACCAGTAGCTGAACCGTGTGTACTTAAGGGCTAGAAGGTTAGAAGCGGGAGGGACTTCGCCCATTCCTATTTTACCCTGTGAGGAATGTGAATCTCGGAGAGGTTAAGTGATTCCCCCGAGATCCCACAGCTCTGGAACTCACGATTGCAATGGGTCGAATCCATAAAAGATGAAGGGGAGCTTGAAGGCACGGGATTTAGGAGCCTTTGGACATACTTCCCCGGGAAGGTCTCAAAGCTCTCCATCAGTCTGCTGGAGCCACGCTCAGGTAACTCCCTAGGAGACAGGGACCCAGAGGAATTTCTTTCCCTCGGGCTTTAGTACCTTCTTTAACTTTAGCTGCGATTGGGGCCATTGCTAGCCACTGGAGCCCTGACCTGGAGCTCGAGATGTTGTTTCTGTCGGAGCAATGGTTTTGTGACCGAGATGGGAAGTACATGGTTAGGAGTTGCAAATGAAAGCTGGGCTGGAACCCTCGGCCCGGTTGGTTGTCAGGTGGAGGACAAGTGACCATGATAGAACCTGTACTCACCTTGCTAGCAGGTATGGGGGGCTAGTTAGGAAAGGCTTGGACCTCTGCAGACCAGCACCACCACCAGCTGCCTTCATAACTATTGAAAAGAATCCTTCAAATAGGGTCCGTTACTTCAGGGAGCATGCTGGAAGAATTCTCTAGGCTGAGCCTTCTGCCCTTCAACCCTGCGTGAGCTTGTGATGAATTAGGCAGGAGTGCTCCTGGGAAAGATTTCAGTGGCGCTGCAGCAATCCCAGGGTGACACATCAAAGGAGACTGTGGGTGTTCGCAGCCGCCGTCGCTCTCTAACACCAGCGCCACCTCCAGCTCGCTGAGCTCCAGCCGAAGGGGCAGGGGGTAGGTAAGGAGGCCTCTCTCCCATGGCCCCTACAAAGCAGGCTGCCCGCAAATCGACCTGTGGTAAAGCACCGAGGAAGCCACTGGCCACAAAAGCCGCTCGTAAGAGTGCGCCCTCTACGGGCGGGGTGAAGGAAGCTCATGGCACAGGCCTGGGACCGAGGCAGTTCGTGAAATCAGACGTTAGCAGCAGCCCACGGAACCTCCGATTCGCAGACTCCCCTTCTAGCGTCCGGTGCGAGAAATGGCTCAGGACTTCAAAGCAGATCTGCGCTTCCCCAGTGCAGCTATCGGTGCTTTGCCGAGGCAAGTGAGGCCTATCCGGTTGGCCTTTTGGAAGACGCCACCCTGTGCGCTCTCCATGCCGAACGTGCAACACTTATGCCGAGAGACAGCCCGCTAGCACGCCGCACACGGGGAGAACGTGCTGAGGAATCCACTAGGATGGGAAACGTTTCATTCTTTAAAAAGCAATTTCTCTTCTTCTTGTTATTGGTGGTTCTGAATGTTAGGGGTTTTTTTTGTTTGTTGGTTTTGTTTTTTCCCTGGAGTCAAAAGGTACCTAAGTATATAATTGCAAGTGGAAAAATAGGGGACAGAAATCAGGTATTGGCAGTTTTTCCATTTTCATTTGTGTGTGACTTTAGTATAAATGCGGGGACATAAAGCATTAATGCAAGTCAAAAGTCTCAGTGAACGAGTTTCAGCAGTTCAACTTTATAATGATTATAAATAAACCTATTAAACTTTTCTGGACAATGCCGGCATTTGGATTTTTTTAACACAAGTACATTTCTTATTGATGGCAACTAAATGGTGTTTGTAGCATTTTTATCCTATAGTAGACCCCATCCATTCGCTATACTTTTCTAACGAAGCCGTCCTACATGCAAGGACATGTTGTTAATGTTGTCTGTCTTCTGGGCTGTTCCTCTGTAAGTTTGCTATTAAAATACGTTAAACTATTAAAAAAAAAAAAAAAAAGGAGACGGTGAATGCACACTGCACTTTAAATGTGAGTAACAGCAAGGATATACGACGGCACCGGAGCTGGAACCGGGGTTAGCTTCTCTGCCTCTCGTACCAGATCAGTTTTTTCTGCCTCCCATTTGCCTGGGCCCATAGGACCAGGATGAGAGTGCAAATGTGGGGTGACAGTGGGAGGTAATGAATGTAAGGGGACCGCTCAGTGCTTGGACAGCGGGTGCTTTTAGGGTCACTAATAATGTCCTCTGTATTTAAAATCACTGTATGCAAGGAAGTGATTTGAAATGGACTGCCCCCCACACCCCCACACCCCCCACACCCCCTTATTACCCTTTACTGATGTGTTTCGACTACTCTTTAGCTCTTGTGTTGGTTAACTCTTGAGGTGTCACCAACAACCCAAAACTCAACACCAAAACGCAAGTTATTTATTATTATGGTTCGTGCATCCGGGGGTCAGAGAGAGGTCAGCTGACCTCGGCTGGGCACCGTGGGTGGCCCCGCTGATGTTGGCATCTTGGGGGCTGCACTTTGGTCTGGGTTTGAGTGAGGAAGTTTACCTGGAACCCCTGCGCCCCACACCACTTACCCTTCTGGGCCCGGCAGACCAGCTGGGGCATTTTCTTCCCACGGCAATAACGAATCGGGTCACGAGGACCTCAGGAGGTCTGTGTTTTAAGAGTCAGGAGCTGGCACGTGCTGTCACTGCCCCCTCATTCTGTTGGCCGAAGTGGGTCACATGGCTGAGCTCAAAGTCAAGGAGAGGGCACGAAGCCCCGCTCACTGCCAACACCACGACGAAGGGAGTGAATGCAGAGAACTGGGGACAATAACGCAGTCAAACGCAACGCTTGTCAACATGTGACACAGATTGTACTTCTTGGAAGTTTGTTTCACTTCCTGATCGAGTGTGAGCTCCACACGGGCAGGGACTCGTGTCATGGCGTTCACTGCCATGGCCTCCGGACGGTGGCACGTTATAGATGTTCAGTAAATATCGGATGCGTCAGTTAGGTGGGTTGCATGAATTATTTTGGCTTATGTTCAAAGCCTGAATTCCCTGTGATAGAATGTGACTGTGTTAGTGTATCTTCATCCTCTGGTTTAAAGTTTCACTTGTTTGCATTTGCGGCCAACAGAAATTTCTGGCTGTTTAGAATAAACACAGTTTCTTAAACTTGTAAAAAATGGCTAGATTTCAAAACAGTTTCACATCTCTCTAGATCACATGAACAGATAGTATATAAAAGGAGATTATTAGATGGGCAGGAAACCAAGTGATAAGGAGAGGCAAGTGTTTTACATATGTTTTGGCTGCTTCTTATGTGGAAATAACATGAAATATACCTCGAAGTTCCAGATTCTGAATCCAAACAATTCTCAAGACCTTTGGATTTGAACTGTTTCAAGAGCTGTGGGACACAGGATGGTACCTACCCCGCTTATTAATACCATTGTTGGGCTTTTGGGTCCCCAGACTTTGAATTATTTCTGTCACCCCACCACACCCCCCTTAACCCAGAAGACTCTATTGAGGTCATGCTTTAAAGGGGAATTCCTGCACAGCATGTATTTTTTTATTCCCTTGAACCTTGAATTTGTGCCACCAGCTTTTGCCGGTGACAAGTGACGAGGCTGGCAATCAAGGAGGCGTCAGTCTTAGCTGCATGAAGGGGGCTCATCTGGGACTCCCACGGGAACACAGATGGGAGTAGCTGAGGTCTCATCGTGCCAAGTGACGAAGACAGGCAGCTTTTAGACCCAAAAGCTTGATTCCAGGTGGGTACGTGGACCTACTGTTCGGGCTGAAAGAGGAACCTGGGAGGTCTGGGGGCGAGAGACATTCTGAGGTATAGTCATCTCCCTGTCCTCGCTCTTTCTGCCTGTCACTCAGTAGGGTTCCCACACAATGAGTATGGCAAATTATAAATTGAAAATGTTGCACACATTACTCAGACTTCATTTATAAATGTGTCAGAACACGTTGGCCTCATTAGCAGTGAGACCCTAAAAGCGGTCCATGAACTTGGCTTCCGTCATTTGGGTTGGCCGTTTGGAGGTTAAGAGGGTCCTTCATTCAGCAGATAGGCATCGAGGGTCTACCGGGCACACCAAATGCAGCTAGACCGAGTCCTTGTCCCCAGGGACCCACAGTCTCGGTGGGGAGAAGGCCAGGCAATTTCAGCACGGGAGATCAAGGCAACGATTGGGAGAGGGTCCAGGGGCAGCGATGAGGAGGGATGCCCAGGGGCGTCGGAGGAGGCACACACTGGTCTCGCGCAATGCCTTGCGCTTTGCAGAGGCCCTCTTGTGTTCCCTGTCTCCTCTTCTCCTGGCCGTCTCCTACCTGCAGGCTCAGGTGGGGTATCATTCCTATGATGCCAGGGGAGGAGACAGCTGACCACCGTACAACCTCAAGGTCAAGCACACTTTGCAAGGGGTGGAAGCTGCACTCACACTTGGGTCTCTCTTGCAGGGCTGCTTGCATCCCGCCCTTGTTACTGTTCTCTCCGCCGGGCTTGGGGGACTGGCAGCTGTGTGGCCTGGTCCAAGCCTCCCCAGGCCGTCCATCCCTCAGGTGTAAGATGAGGACGTGGTCCAGGGTGAGTGCTAAGGTCTCGTGCTTCCGACGGTCCAGGATGCCAGGAGCCTTTGCCTCTGTCGTCGATCCGAGGAAGCTTGATGTGGGAGCAGTGGTGGTTTTTCTATTCATGTTTTGCAGAACCTCTTGTGGTAGGCTGCTCTTCATCCACGAAGATGAAGCCGGTGAGCAACTAGGATCTCATGGCTTCTCTGTGGCCCCACGGTGTCCCGGCAGGGGCCGCTCTCCTGTTTCTGCCTGCTGGGTTTGCACTCTCTAGCTCCTCTGCGTGCAGTGGCTTTCCCCTGGCTCACCTTAGTATTTGCAGGGACGCAGGAGGGAGCGCGGTGGACCCCGCGCAGAGCCCGGGGCAGTGACACCCCCTGCAGCCACACGGGAGATGCTGGGAAGAGGCCACC
This sequence comes from Lyroderma lyra, assembly GCA_004026885.1. Classification (NCBI taxonomy): domain Eukaryota; kingdom Metazoa; phylum Chordata; class Mammalia; order Chiroptera; family Megadermatidae; genus Lyroderma; species Lyroderma lyra. Next base: position 6,102 of record PVJL010006240.1, on the reverse strand, counting down.
AACCAGCAGAGAGGCTAGGGAGAGGCTGGGCTCTTGGTTCTCTGGACAAGCAACCAACCAACAAACAGCAAACACAGAAGGGAGACCAAGGGCGAAAGAAAAGAACACCGGGGCTCAGGGAAGGGCAAACGGAAGAAATCACGGAACGGAGAGCAGCACATCGGGCGGCTCCCTGACGTTCGCTGCGAAGTGCGGACACCTTCCCAGAGGGCAGCTGCGAGGACAGGCGGCGACGGCAGGCCCACAGCAGCTCCGCGGGGACCGCGCAGTTAGGGGGGCCGCGTGAGTCTGCCCAGCCGGCGTTCGGGGTTCCCCGCCGCGCGCGGGTGGGCTCAGAGTCCGGCGGTGCATGCACCTGGCAGCAGCTGAGCACCCAGGTGAGAGGGTTTATTTGGTGACGTCGGGCTGGTCACAACCCATCTGGTTCCCCTCCTTCCAAGCACCTGGTGACACTGTACTTCCCAGGTGCCTTGACTTCGCCCACGGGACGTTCTTTGGGCTGATGACACGCATTCAGAGGCGACTGGAGGCACATCACGCAGCAGCCCAGCCACAGAGGCCACGGGCGCCACGGCGGGCTTGTCCTCGGTGACTCAGCTCGTCAGAGGCCCCGGCGACCTGCCCTGAACCCACCGGAGGCACAAGAGCGAAGCCTTTGCCAGTTTGGCGGTCACTGCTGCCGGGCCTGACGGACACAGCTGATGACGCTCTTTGTTTCTTTGTTTGTTTTTCTCTCGCTTGTTCTGCGGAGGGAAGCGGAGAGGCTGTGAGGGACGCGGCCAGCACGTGCCTGTTGCTCAGGTCCCCGAGAAGCCCCCGCGGAGGACGCAGATGAGCTGGAACCTGGAGGAACTCTCGTCACAGGGGATGTTCCGAGTGTCGCCTTCCGTTTTCAGGCCTAAGTGACAAAGCGGAACCCTGACATCAGGACTGGGCCACGCCCCCCACCTGCCTCCCAGGACCCAGCAGGGCGATGGCATCTCTCAGACTGATGGTTTGGGGGGTCTTTTTCAGACGTCAGGATCTCCACACAGGGAGCAGCCTCTGTGATGTTCGGAAGTGACAGCAGGAACGGGAACACCCGGGTGGATTTGTGACTGAACAGGCCTGAGAGGTCACCCTGGAGACTCCCGGAAGTAAGGGGGCAGACGTGGGCGAAGCAGCTCATGTCCTGGCGTTGCGCCGGTGGCACTGAGAGCCGCCGTCAGCGGGGACGGATAGCGACGGGACCCCGTGCGCGTGTGCAGGCGGGCTTGGGAGGTGAGGGGACTGCGGGCAGGACAGGAGTCACAGCTGCCAACGGGCTCCCCTCTGCGCCTGCCACGCTCTCGGACCCAGCACCCGCGTTCTGTGCTGCCGTTTCGTTCACGGTGACGTTCATGGTGACGTGGATCCCCTCTGTGGCAGTCGAACTGAATGTAGTACGAGGCTTCCATTCTTGCGGAACGAAACCCCCACATTTAATATTATTTTTAAAACCACTGCCACTTCTCGACTTCGTGACAGGAACCCATTTTCCTTTGTTTTTTTCTTCTTTTATGAAATGATTTTCTTCTGGGGTAGAGGGTTTGGGGGGCGGCTAGCCAAACCACACGGACCTTGTGTATGAATGACTTTAAGCAGCTGACATACACGCCCAAGGAAGGGTCTGTAGTGAGTGAAGTGGGAAACAGGAGGAAGTGACAGGGGGACTGCTACAGGAGCACAGAAGTCTGTGTGAGTCTAAATGCTACGAGAGAGAGAGAGGGAGAGACTCCTGAATTATAATTACATTTAAATTGGATGGGGGGCAATTCCACTGCAATATCCTTTATAAACCCACAAATTCAGTCGTGCTCCCTGGGGACTCACCACGCGTCTCTGTCCATCTCTCACTGTCTTGGTCCCCATCTTAGGCAGCAGTGTGGAATTTTCCGGGGCACCGGCCATCGTGGCCGGGCTCCGAGAAGCCGTGGCTTGTCCTCGGTCTGTGTGGGTCGACGGCTTGGGCAGCCCTGGGCGGCCTGGCTCTGCGCGCAGCACGGCCGTCTCCCTCCGGAAACACAGCGTCAAGGGCTGGGATCACGTCGACATGGACGCCAGCAGGGTGTCTCGTGCGGTCACAGTTAGTTCAAATATTGTAACGTACATTTTATAAAGATCTTCCCAATGAATGAATGTGACTTCTCACCCCGAAATGCTGACGTCCTGAGCCTTGCTCAAACTCCCCACTGGGGAGCAGTTGGAGCTGGAGCCCCAGACTTCAAACTCCTTGACCACCCGCTGCTCGCCTTCATTTTGAGAGGGCTGGGCATTGTGGAAATTAAATTAAGGGGTGACATTTTCTATAGCACTTTGACACGTCAGCATGGTAATTTGCTTCTATAGGAAAGACCAAAGAGAAGTATTTCCAGCTCTGATGTCAAGTACAAGGGCACAGTCCTGGGGCACAGATGGCCGCGTCTCCCTGAATTACAGCTCTCTGTCTCACGTCGGCCAAGCGAGCCAGTGTGTCCGTGACCCACCCTACAAATTCACCCCAACATCGAGTTGCTTGAAAGAACCTCTCTGCAAACAAACAGAAATCTGGAATCTGACAACTTAGGATAAAAAAAAAAAACCTAAAAGAAAATGAAATAGTTGCCTGCATATTACTTACTCCAAACCCTTTCCTCCTAGTTCTGAAGAGAATGATAAACATACACGATGAGCAGCAACGCCATGGAACGATCGTAGGCCAAGCCCAGCACGCAGCCTGAGGCCGGCCTGCTGTCACTTACTGCCATCGTTGAACTCTCCTGATAACCCCGTGACGTGTCGGCACGATTGCAGCCCCTTTGACTGCCCAGGAACTGAGGCTCACAGAGCTCGGGTAACTCGCCCAGGTTTTCACAGCGATTCCCAAGCACCCCCTTGATTTTACTCGTAAACCTCAGGGAAGCTCACTTCAAAAACAGAAAAAAATTTCCATGCGCGAAAGCATCCAACCCACCCAGGAAGGAGCCGAAGAAGCCCGAGCCCCCCAGGACAGATTTAATCCTTGCGCGTTGGCACCTGGCTTCGCCGGCTAATTGGCTTGTTCATGTTGTCCTTTTTCCTGGAAAGTTAAGTGGGCTCACGGCAGAGCCTCAGGGCTGCTGCGTATTAAACACCAAACTCGGCTAGACCGGGTCTGCCGTTGGCCCGGCACGAGCCGCACGAGTTAGAGGCAACAAACCGTAAATTAAGATAAAGCGTCACGAAGCCCTTTCATTTGGAGAAAAGCTGCTTAATGCAGTATTTTCTCCAGCCACAGGGTCTTGACCCTTCAAGGATGTTGAAAGAAATAACGGGATTGATGGAGGGAAGGGAAAGCCAGCCACTCCACCAAGGTCATGGCCCATCAGCCGGCGTTCCGAGGCCTGTCACGACGTCCTCCGAAGGAGATTCATGAAAGCAAACTCTCAGGGTCCTCCCCTCCAGATGTGAGCAGCTCGGGGCGCCCGTGTGACGCCCGGCGGTGGGTGACCATCCCCCTAATGAGAGGGGTGGCAAGAAGCACCGGAAAGGATTTGATTGTGCTCTTAACCGAACACGACGGGGACAGCTGGCTGACGGACGCCACGCCTGGTGCAGGGTGGGCACTCTCGCTGGGAGGGGCAGGGGCTCCCCTGTGCAGACGTGGCTGTCCCCGCTCCGAGGTGGCGCTGCTGCTGGTTCCAGACATTGAGTGCACGGTGGGAAGATGTTTGCTTGGGGAGCGCCAGCCCCCCACCGCCACCCCCACCCCCGTGGTGAGTGGCCTTTTCTAGACTGATGGCCAGAGCAGCGACAGCTCCTGCGGTGGCTGCGTCCGTTTGTGGGAAATGGCAGAAGACAGAACCGTCCACGTCAGACAGAAACAAGCTTCCCGATCTGCGGCCACCCTGTCCTCTGGGACACGGCCCCTCCCGGGGGCGGCTGCACCCCGAAGAAGGCAGGGTGGGTCTCACATCTGGCATTTCCGCTCTCATTCCAAGGGGGACTTCACAGCGTGTCCCTTCCGCCGCCTAAAGCCCAGGGGACAGGGAGCCGATGGGACTGAAAGGAGCATGGCCTCGCTTGAAGCTCCTTAAAAGCTGTGACGTGACTTCATTTACATTCCCAATGTCAAGGTTAGTGCTTGGCCCCCCGTGAGAACAGAAGAAACAGTCTGGGGAGACCCGGTGGGTGGAGTGCTGTGCGCCCGCTTCGTTCCGTGAACGCAGCAGAATTACAACTGAATTACCGGACGACCAACACGGAGGACGTCCGAAGCCCAGCGCAACGGAAGCTTTGTAACCGAGAACGCAGGAGAGGGGGCCCCGGCGAGACCGGCAGGAGGGGCGCAGACGTGGAAGGAGCCCATCTCCGGGGGCAGGAATCAGGAGGGACATCGCAGACACAGAGGTTCCTCCTGGGGCAGTGAGGGGCCTCAGCACCACACAGGGCTCCCCAGCCCGGAGCACGGTGCGGGGAAGAGGAGCCCCACAACATCTGACTCTGAAAAACAGTGGGGACCCCAGACGGCCTCTTTGAAGGGCCCACGCAGACTCAGTCACTCGTGGGTACTCACCCTGGGCTCGGGCAGAGGGGTGGTGACTCGGGGGGTCTTGGAGGCATACGGGGTGCAGACAGGGGCATGTGCCTTCGGAGCGAGGGCTGGAGGACAGTCACCATTTTTCCTGAGCGCACCCTGCTCCCATGCAGCCGGCAGGTGGGCGCCATCTTTCCTGCGTCATGCCCGCCCCCACAACGGCCAGGCCGGAACCTGATGGGTCAGGTGACCCTCGCTGCTGCCCGCTGCTGACTCACTGGGACCCCACCCCACCCAAGTCCGTCAATGCCCGACGCACTTTCTCCAGCGAGTCGCCAGCCCCATCAGGGGGGAGGTCACCTCAGCAATGGCTTGACTCAGCTATCCCCAGAGCGATCACTGCGGGCGGGAAGGGGGCTCCGGGGACCCCAAGCAGGGGTCACGTGCGCCTTCTTACGGAATAGACGTCAGGGCTTGCTTCTAGAAAAGGTGGGGACCAAGTGGATGGCCGATAAAAACAAGAGCTACTATGACCGAGCCAAGCGTGGATTTGCTCGTTTGAGGGTGTCCCCTCTTCCCCAGGGAGAGTTTTCTGCCCTTCGGTGAAAGGCTGTCTGTCCATCACTTGTGTGTCTACTCTCTGTCTGTCTGTCTTTTATCGATCAAACTCATAGAGTCACACTGATTTTCACACCAGCACAAGGTCACGCTCACTCTGGTTTGCTGTGTAACCAGCCTCCTGTCCCTTCTGTGACCTCCTCCTCGGTGGGGACACCTCCTCACCCAGCCGGTCCTGAGGCTGAGACGTCACCGTGAAGCATGGGTGCAGCGGCACGGTCACTTGGGACAGTCCAGGGGCATGCTGGATGACTGCAGGCCACACGCCCACGACAGAGGGAGAGGGCGCTTCGGCACTGCACCCCTTTCCACGTCAGTGGGCTTCGGGGGGCTCCTGTGTCCCTGCGGGAACCAAGGCCTAAGCAGGTAGGTCGTGCAGCACCACTTAGTCCATGAGAGTGCGGACCGCTCTCCAGGGGTGTTTGGTCACTTCCTGCGCTGCCTGTGCTTTATGCCTAAAATTGTTCCCATTGTCACGCTGAGCCCTCCTCGCCCTTGAACCCTAGTGGAAAATTGCCACAAGACCCCGCTGTTAATGCCCAGGGTGGGGAGACCAATGCAGAGATGGTCATTTAGTGGAGCTCGGGGAAGCATTGATGGGGTGCCCTAGATACCCCTCCACGACGGGCCCCGGGGGGCTCCTGGGACGGCCCGTGCGCACAGAGGCGGTGGGAGCACCGGGGCGGCGAGCAGCTGGGGTTCCGCTCCCCAAGGCCAGGGCTCTCGCTTCGACACAGCTGGGTGTGAGTGTTCGTTTTATGTGTCAACTAAAACGGGCCTGGGGGTGCCAGAGAGCGGGTCGAGTATCGTTTTGGGTGTGTCTGTGAGGGTGTTTCCGGAAGGAGCGCTAGAGTCAGGGTGGGGTTGGGCATCATCGGGTCTGCTGAAGGTCAGAACGGGGCAGACAGGGGCAGGCAGGGCGCGGTTCCGCTTTCTCCCTGCCATAGAGCAGCGACATGGGTCCACCTGCT
>PVJL010006239.1:79042-95333 GCA_004026885.1 Lyroderma lyra | reverse complement strand
GTCTTGTCTACAGGGGAGGCAGAGGGAGTGAGGGTTTCCCTGTGCCTGTGTTTGCCATCTACGGTAGAAAATTTACTCTAGGTAGAAGAGTTACTCTAGGTAGGCAACCAACAGTGCCTCTCACACTTCCCTTTGTAGGTTTGTTGTAAAAAAATATTTAGGGAGCAGGGATAATCAGCATAAGTGTTGCTCTCCCCTCTTTTTAATGTTACTTTTGAGTTAACTGGTTGGGAGTTGGCGTTGGAGAACGTTGCAATTTTCCATGGCAGTTAGTTCGTACGCAGGGAGTTCCTAACCCCTCCAAGATCAAGGTGGATGGACTTCTAGTAGTTTCCATTTCCTCAGCAGCATAGGGAAACTGGCTGGTTTGGAGAACCTGATGCTACCGCCTCTAATTAATAGGTAGCTGAAGTCTCACCTAATTAAGAGGAAGCAACTGAGGTCTGTACTTGCTAGAAATCAATCAGTAGATAAGGATTTGCTGAATGCACACTATTCCAGGAGAATACAAATGTTAGAAAAACTAGTGTCTTCTCCAAGAATGTAGTGAAAACTCCTTGTAACTGTGCGATATCAGGCAGTTAGCAGCTAGAGCGTCGGGGGTCGTTCCCACCCGAAAGGGGACTTGGAGCTGGGCCTGGGGGCCTGGTGTGGTTTCCGGAAGTGAAGAGGCGAAAGGGGGCGTTTCCCCTGCTGGATTTCATCCATCATGATCAAGAACAGAGGGTTTGAGCAGTGTGGCGGGAAAGCATAGAGCTTCTTACTTGCTCTGTGACGTCGGGACAGGCTTTTGTTGCCCAAAGAGGAGCGAGAGTACCTTTTCCCAAGCAGAAGGCCTTTGCTGCTTCTTATCTGCTGAGCTTAGCTATCCAACTTACTGCCCCCAGCACTGCACCTTCTCTGTCGGGAAAAAAGAAATGCATTTCTTTTATCTGCCCGGCCTTTCCTTCTATTTTTCACTTACGAAGCTATACCTTTTGATAGCAGAACAAACTAATAAACCAGATCCTAGAACTATCTGTCACCCAAGACTGCCCGGGATGCCCATTTAGGAAAAACAAATTGGATTATTTTTACCTTCTGGTCTTCAGTATCCGTATATAGTCAATATGTCCATATTCAAATTAAATATGTCCATGCTTCTCTATACGGTGCGTCTTGAAAAGCACTAGTGGAGGTACTGAGGTGGAAACAGTGGATCTGCCACAAAAGATGCCCCTCTGGGGGCGATCCGTGCAGACCAGAGCACGTTACCCGCAGAGTAAACAGGGCAGAGAGAAGCGTGCTTCGTAGCCGCTGAGGGTGGACCTGACCAGCCTCGTGTTTGAAAAACTGAGATTTTGTTTTAAAGTGTGCAGAATCCACCTTCAAAACTGGGGTCGCTGATCAAGCACAGAGAAGGGGACTTCAGGATAGGCCTTGGTGGATCCTCCCTGGGGTTCTTTCTCTTGTTTGTTCGATAACTTGCAGCAGACTGACAGCTGTGTGCCCTGTGGGGGCATGACTGAAATGAACAAAAGGTCGTCAGGTTCGGAGACCCTAGTGACAGAATGGATCCTGGGGGCAGGGACGTTTTGGTAGATGAGGAGAACATCAAGAAAGAATAAAAGTGGTTCCTTTCCTCCAGACTTGCTGGTTTACACTGTGGCCGTTTCCATCGAGAAGGGACAGACGTCTCAAGTGTTTGGGTTCAAAGGTTCCTCTCCAGGTGACAACACCTGGAAAGGCAGATGGACCTGTTGGATATGGCAGTAGAGGGACAGAGGCATCAAGTTCAGCATCCAGAACCCTGGTACAAGCTGGTCGGTGCGTGGTGATAAATTGGGAGGGACTGGGAAGAAGCAGGCTCTGGGGAAGAGCGAGAGTTCCGTGTGTTATCCGGACAGCCACTTCGAGGTGCTGGGCAGGGAGGCTAATGTGTGGCTGGGAGCTGCCCAACACGGAAACGTGCTCGTGCTCGGTGAGGTGTCCCCCCAAACCACTGCAGCGTGCGGGATCAGCAGGTGCACAGGCATCCGACGTGGAGGTCAGCCCAGGCTCGGACCCAGCTAGGTCTACCCTGTGGCGGTGACCCAGCAGAAGCAAGCCACCCTCCTCTTCTGTTGTGTAGGGCAAGCCTGAGCGAGCCCTTGACCTGGTGAGGGTCACATTTGGGGCTCAGGCACCAGGGAGGCGGGGCTTAGGAGAATGCTAAATAACAACAACTTGTCCAGTACCTGGAGCTTGGAGTCCCTGGTTCAGTGTGAAGCTGAGTGTAGGATGAGGGTTACCTGCTGGGCAGAAGTGGGTTCTTGGTCTTGTGGGAAGGTGGTCCCCTCTTGCTGGGAGAGGGGCCGGCATGGGCCTGGCTAGCTCATTGCCACTGGCCAAGGGAGACCTCCTGGAATCAGCCACAAGGCAATTTTATATTCTTTTATTTATATCTTTTTAATTCTTATTTGTGGGGGTATGGAGCTGTCACTTTTTCTTTAGGTCAGGATGCAGAGGGCGTGAAACCTTGCCTCCTCCCTCCTCTGAGGTGTTCTCTTACCTCTGGATGATGCAGTAGTTTTCAGTAGGTCAAGACGGAAGGAAACTTGTATCTGGAACCAGGATCCAATCAAAATCCTGCTTGTTCATGCATATACATTTTTTTCTGAGTTGCCACTAGTATTTTCAGGTAAAATGCCTCAACTATTGATGGTTGATCATTCTTTGTCCTGAGGACCTTTCTGTCCGGCCTCTACCCATCAGATGCCTGTGGCACCTTCCCCGCAAGTTGTGACAAGCAAAAATGTCTCCGTGCATTGCCAGATGCCCTTCAGCGTGCAAAATCGCTCTTGTTCAGGCAAGCCCTGTCGGATGCATTTGAGGACAATAGATGGAAAATTCAAGCCACCAAGCAGGGACCAGCCAAATGGACTTAGGTCTTAGTCCCAGGCACATGAAATGTAAGCAACAGCCAGATGTCGCTAGTACCAGGCACATTACCTGTGGACCCCATGGGGACAGCATTCATAACTCTCCCACTTCCTTTGGGACACCAAGAGGCCAGATTTCTCTTTGTTCTGAAACTTGGAAAGCAAGCCAGAATCTTTTCCACACCAGGAACATTGAGTAGGGAACCTGGAAACATTTCAAGTTTTCGTTCCCTGTTGCACCATGTCACCGAACAGATTTTGGAACAAGGTGCACAAAAGTGTCAAAATGTGAGTTTTCTTGCTGAAGAACAGTAGTAGACAGTACATCACAGGCTAACAATTCCATCTGCTTCCATGAGAAAGTCAAAGCGTTACATGGGGGTGTCAAAAGGCCCCCGCAAACTCGCAGAAGTGATTTTCCCGAAGATCAGAAGAGGTGAGTTTCAGCCCTACCATTTACTGGCCGTGTAACTCAGGACAGCGATGTTTTAAAGTCTTACTTTCCTGCATGTGAAATGGAGCCACGAATTCCTTACTTAATTCACAGAATTGTTTCTAGAATCAAACAAAAATAATAGATTTAAAAATTATTATCAACTAGAAAATGGTGTGTATACATGATGATTATCATCAACCCAATTATCTTTATAAAAGATGGATGCTTCACAAATTGACCTGTTAAATATCCTTTTATATACTCAACTCCCTTGGCTAAAATATCTAACTAGGATATTTTCCTTGGATTTAACCACTTAGCCAGGCTGCATTCAAGAACCCCAGTGGGTTTCAAATCTGCTCACTACTGGCTGAATAAGAGGTTTACAGAGAAAATAGCAAGTAGTGATCAACATCTTATTCACAGGCATAATAGCATTGCTACAACTCCCCTTTCCCATCCCCTAGTGTTATTAATATGATGTTATTACTTAACATACATTGTGTCCCAGAGTGCGCTTGTTGCTTTTGCATTATATATACAGAATACATAAGTTCTACCCTCCAAAAACAGCCATTGTAAAGAAGCAAGGAAATCACCAGTGGGGCCGGCGTGGCAAGGCTCTGGCATTTCGCACTCGCTCACGGTAATCAGGTCTTTAGTCTCCTTTGTCAGGTAATGCAATAGTGCTTCCTTCTAGATTCAGCAGTGCCCGCAGCCCAGGAGGGTAGATTTTGACAGGCCCTCTGTTAGGTGCTTCCACACACATCAGCTCTTTTCGGTCTCCCCGAACAGGTAAGTGGCTTTGTCCATATTTTTCAGATGCAGAATCTCAGAAAGGAATTGACCAGACTCCAGCTTGTGCTTTCAGACTCCTGAGTCCAGTGCTCATTTCATTATTTTCTGTTGTTTCCAGATCAAGAAGGCTTAAATAGGCCCACGTCAGGAAATTTTAAACAAAAATAGGCCATATATACAGGAACGTGACAGTGTCTGTGCAAACAGCAAGGTAGAACTAACGTTACACAGCTGTGCCATTAATAGGGGTCTTAATTTTCCCATCTAGAAGTTAGAAGTGATTAGTTGTGTACCCCATGTTTGTGTACCCCAGGTTTGACTGCACATAAGATTCACTTGATACAGTTTAATAATGCTAAATAACACCCAGAAAACAGTGCTAGGGCTCATCCCTGATTGCACATTATCTTCACTTGAGATCTTCTTTACTTTTTAAAATTGAGTTCTTTGTGAGGTAACATTGGTTTACAACATTTTGTTAAGTTCCAGGTGTGTAACAGAAATCAGCACCTGTATGTGCTACATCATGCTCAGCACCAAAGTCTGATTTCCACCAATCTGCTGTCGGCCTCTCTAAGTTTGTTTTTGTTTTGTTTGTTTGTTTTTTTCATTTTTGTGTTTATATTCCACATGGGAGTGAAATCATACAGTATTTGTCTTTTTCTGTGTGACTTTCTTAGCCTAGTATCCTCAAGGTCCATCCATGTTGTTGCAAAGGCAGGATTTTATCTTTTTAATGACTGTAATATTACAGTGTGTGTGTGTGTGTGTGTGTGTGTGTGTGTGTGTGATTTTTATCCATTCATCTGTCAAGGGACAATTAGGTTGTTTCCAGATCATGGCTATTGCAATGAACATACAGAGTGCAGCTATCTTTTTGAATTAGTGTTTTCTTATTTTTCAGATGAATACCCAGACGTGGGGTTGCTGGATCATATGTGGTAGTTCTACTCTTAGTTTTTCGAGGACCCTCCGTCCTGTTTCCCATAGTGGCTCTAACTTCCGATCATTATCAAACCACAACCAACAGCAATGCCAGGCCCCACCACTAGGTACCCCAATTAGTTTTTCTGGGGCGGGCCCATTCGTGGACCCAGGTGACTCTCACGTGCAGCCAGTGCTGGACCTTGACTCCAGCTGGTCTCCATCACTGTCTTAGACTCCATTCAGCCTTGGCTCTGACCCTCGACAGCATTGTTCATATGAAGGCTGAGCGTCAGAGGCTATGCTTCCCTCTGGCATGCTCTTTAGGTGCCAAGGGACAGAAATTAAGAACCCATTCAACAGTCCTTCTGGATTTAGACTTAGTTTGCAAGCTTCCCTTTCTGCTTTTGATTTTGGTGTTATTAACGGTTTTCTTAATAGAATGTTATTGGCCACTAGCTCTCTTGTCAATGTTAGAGTAGCTCTTGCACCAACAAGGCACGTGGGTCTTCCCATGTTGCATTGGGTCTCCCTACGTTGGAGTGTCCATTTGTGCTACATGTATGAGCTCGATAGACTATCCCCTCCACCTTCTCTGATTTTACCTCCTATTTCCAGGTGCAATTAGTTGTCCATCTGAAGAATTCTAGTAAGACTTTATATATAGCCCTCACTGCCTAATGATCAGTTAAGTATCTTATTTGTGCCCATCTCCAAAGTGATGAAGATTTTTGGAATGAGGCAAATCTGAATTTCGGTCCCAGCTCCTGTAAATTTTCATATTGTATGATTTCCTTGATGTCTACTTTATAGAGTTATTGTGACTAAATTGATAATATGTGTACATTGCTGTACATAGTGAGCATTCAACAAATGTGATCTTATTGCTATTAACATAACTCTAACGACACTTTTTCCTTTTTACCTGCGATCTCCTAAGAAATAGGAACATTCCACATTTGCTGTTCTTTCCTTAGCATCGAGTTCAGAAGTTGGCGCACACACAATGACTGTTTAAATAGTCACCTTCAGAATTAGGGGGGTTTTTTTGCTTTGAAGGAGGAGGATTAGGAATTTCCTTTGATCAGTAGCCAGATCCCCAAGTGGAAGTAAAGGCTCATGGACTTCCCTTGTTCTGCTCGCCATCTACTACAGCACACTCTGGGGTGACATTCTTCGCCCAGCGGCATTCTCACGCATGCTAAATTCTAAATCTAGATGAGTTAGCTATCCTCGATACCTGGTTTCCTTGGCAACCCTTCATATTAAGAGTTAGGACCTGTTGTGTCAATAAAACCACAGTGCAAGTTGTTTGAAACAAGGCATCAAGGTTAAAATATTTAAGGTTACAGTTAAGACCTTTGGTTAGTGTTTGTTCTATTAACGAGAGCCGAGGAAAGGCACCATCTTCAGGGGTGACCAGGGAAGAGGGCCATTTTGGCTGTCACCCAGGAGAAATCCTGACTGTGGCTGACAGGGTTCTCCTTTGGATGTCTTTACGACACCAGGAGAGTTTCACCTTCCATATTTTGTAAAACTGTTTTTAATTAAACCAACCAGAAATTAATTAAGTGGCCCCGCTGGTTCATTGTCCTTAACCCTCTTCATCTGCTTGGGGTTGGCTTCCCGTGTGTTTAGTATGAACCTGGCCCGCAGGTGGACCTCTGAACCTGGGAACAGAGTGTGTCACAGGCAACACGTCACCCCCCCAAAGACTGCAAAGCCCTCTGGAAATGCAGAGCACCCCCATGAATGCCCAGCAGCCCCGGGGCCTCCTCAGTTATAGGGCGAAGATGCCCTTTACGTGGTTCCCTGAAAAGGAGGTGGTGGGAGTGCCAACAAAGGAAAGAGGGAGAGAGGAGAGAGTGGGCAGAGTGCTCCCCAAACCTCCCGATGAACTTGAAAGCAGATACTGTAATGTGTTCTGATTAGACTTGCCTTCCGATTAAATTTAGGAAGATGGGAAGACCTGGTGGATGTCAGCAAGTGCTCATCACTGGGTTCAGGTTTTTGGTTTATTTGTGTTTTTGCACACATCTGTTTGGTGGCTGGTTAGGTGTCAGATAATCCTGGGAAGTTCTCCGTCTTTTAAAAAAATATATTGTCACTCTGTCCTCGGGAGCCTTTTTTAGATATAATTTTTTTTCTAATAGTACTTTCTAATAGTAATGCCCCTGACATTTTAATAACAAATCATAGTAATATTCAAGATTCTTTTTGTCCCACAAGAAGCAATTTTTACTCCATTAAGAATGCATGCTGAAGAGTAAATTTATAGTAACAGGGAAATAAGAGGTTTTTTTTCCCTTGCATTTGCTAGCAAAATGATTATCTCTATTCTTGGCACAGAAGGCATGTGCGCGTGTGTGTGCATGTGCACGTGTGAATGTGGGAGTGTGTGAGAATGCACGCATGTGTGCGTGTGTGTGCGCGCACGTGTGCGAGGTGTGTGTGTGCGTGCGTGTGTATGTGGTGTGTGCATGTGTGAGTGTCTGCATGCGCATGTATGTGGTGTGTGCCTGTGCGTGTGTGCATGTGTGCATATGTGGTGTGTGCCTGTGCGTGTGTGTGTGTGTGTGCACACATATGTGGTGTGTGAGTGTGCATGTGTGAGGGGGTGTGTGCACATATGTGGTGTGTGCATGTGCACGAATGTGGTGTGTGCCTGTGCGTGTGTGTGTGTGTGTGTGCACATATGCCTGTGCATGTGTGTGTGCGTGCACGTATATGGTGTGTGCCTGTGCGTGTGTGCGAGTGTGTGCACGTGCGTGTGTGTGTATGTGTGTGTGTATGTATGAGACTTAACAGCTGCTTAAGCTGGGTCCCCCTCACTCCAAATCCTCTGTTTTCTTTAGGTCACATTCTTGCTCCTAGGTCACCCGTAATGGCTTTGTGAACACACATATGAAGACTGCAGATAAATACATTATATATGTCGATAAAACATCACCCACGTAACTTAGCACTAGGACAATATTACCAAAGCCACCTGGATGTCTTTTTCATCCCATCGCCCAAAGCCCATCAAGGGAAACCACTATCCTGAATGCTGTGATAAGGCTTTTTGAAATTATTTGTCCTATGTCTCCCCAGACTGGACTCTAATTCCCTCAGAGTAGTCATCTGGTATTTGAATAAATGAATGAGTCAATGAAGTAGTTGGCCGGTATAGCTCCATCACAGGGATTGGTTCTCAGTAAGCATCGCGTGTGTACCTATGTTATTTTGCTTTCTCAGAACTACTCACTGCGTGTCAGACACTGTGCTAAGTATACATACATAAATACGTACTGCCTTCCGTAATAAGACGAATTGCAGCTTCTAAAAATATTAAGTCTGAGCTAAGCAGGAGCTAATGCAGTTTTCTCCTCGGTGCACTGAAAAATCTATTAGTTAAAGAGGCAGCTGTATTTCAGGAAATTAAACCGCTGTAACAGCCCACTTCACAAATCAGAACTCCAGTGCTTTGAACTGCTTCATTTCATGACAAAGTTCTGCGGGATGTTGAGGCAATGCGGAGACGCTCCGGTGAATCCCCCCAGGCTTCACAGAGCTAAATACAGGATGCTCCTTGCCAGGCAGGAGCCAGGAAGGGGCCCTGCTGCCATTGATACGGCAGGAATGTGTGCATTGATCCGTGATCACACTGCTCTTGATTCACTGCGCCTTTGTCATCATTCTAGAATTAATTTTGTTGGATTCTCAGTAGATTTCTGAGGAACAAGCACTCCCGTTGGAGGCCAGCTAACGTATTTGAGGCAGGGGTCGTGTGTTCTGAATAAATGTTCATTGCTGCTTAGTGTAGATCGCTGTCACCTGTAAAGCTCAGCTTGGGGGCTCTTACGAGGTTTCCTTCCAAGTTTCCATTGTGACAAAATGAGAAGTGTGTAACTCAGCTCTCCTGTTGATAGTGGCTCTTTAGGATTTCCTGGTAGCAGACCTCGAGCCGCTCTGATGGAAATGGGATTTCCAAGTTTAAAAAGAGGGACGGCCAGCAAACCTTCTTGGCTTTATGGTCATCGACCGCCCATGCGGTGTAGCGTTGTCTGCAGAACTGGTCTTTCAACACTTTCCTTACGTCGTTGAGAAAGGTCTCCTTTCCCTATGCACCCCCCACTGTGTCAAGTTCAGCTGGGACACTTCAGTTTGGGGTCATCGTCGACCTTGTATCTGAACAGGTAGCTTGTTGGTGATCCCGTGTGAATGACTCGGCCAACACAACCTGGAGAAAGACAGTGCTTTCTGTACCTCCTCACGCGGTGTTCCTTAGAGCGTAATCTGGGGACACTGCCTGAGGGTCACATGGGTGCTGAGGAACAATACAGATTCCTGGGCCCTGCCCCAGAGCCGGTGAATCATCACCTCTGGATATGATCCTGGGGCTCTGTGCTTTCTGTCAGCACCCTCCAAGAGTCCGATGCCTCTCAGCTGCCTTCTGTCCCTCTTTTCCCTTCACGGATCGCTGGAGTATATTCCAAAACTGAGATTCTGTCTCTTTGCTAATGAAGGCCTTTTGTTTCTGCCCACTCTCAGATGTTGTCCAGTGCTTTTTTGCAGGGCATGCCGTGGCCGCCAACATTTGACCCTCTCCTGACTTTCCGTATCCTCCTCCATGGCTCCCAATGCTGGTCTGTACCTAAGTGTGTCACACTGTCGTTACTCACATGCACATGTGCACACGGCTGCTTGTTTATAGTTCCGTGTCCTAAACAATGTGACTCATCCCTCTCCTTTCCTGCCAGTATTTGAGAAACTCGGCTTTCGACAGCAGAGGTAAGGTTCATTTCTTCCAGGCAGTTCTTTCCCTACCTTCCTGACACTCCCCTTTAACTGTCCTTCTACTAGACTGCTGCTATACACGTCCTGGGGATTGATCCTAATCCAGATCCCACCTCCTGGAATTACAGAGGCGGTGGCTAGCTTCCAAGAGGGCCCGCAATAAGCCCCACCGCCTAGCATTCACCCTTGCCTGGTCCCTTGTAACCAGTAAGACACTGAGGAAATGGCACCCTGTGACTTCTGGGGTCAAGTCATAAAAGATACCCCCAGCTTCTCCCTTGTCCTCTCTTGGATCACTCACTCTGGGAGAAGGCAGCTCCCACGCGGTAAACGCACTTCGGCAGCCCTGCAGGGTGGTTCATGTGGCAGGGGAGCGAGGCTTCCTACCAGGCAGCGTCCGGGCAGGGCACGGGGAGTGAGCCACCTTGGCTGCGGGTCCCATGCACTCGGGGCCAAGGGCTCGGCTGATGCCTCGACGGCACCTCGTGAGAAATCCCGGAAACTGTGTGAGACGGTAAATAATTTGTTTTCAGCTGCTGTGTGTGGCGGTTACTTGGTATGCAGTAGTGGATCATGAATATCCACTAGGCCATAGGCTCCCCGAGAGCGTGAGCCATGTTTTATTCATGGTGGGTTCTGGTGCCCTGCTCCCCCCCGGCACCTGGCCCGGGCCACGTGTTTCATCGGCGCTTATTTAAATGATCCCAGCGGAGCTAAACAGGGGTGTTTCTCTGCCGGCAAGGGTAAACGCGAGCGCAGATGATTTTACCGAACAGTCACCAATCCCATCTTTCCTGTTGCTCTCAACATCCTTAGGAAGAGCATTAACAATTAGCAACAGTAGCCAGTCCTCACGGCATTCTCACAGCCATTGGGATACGTGCTGTACGTAGGTCCATTTCGCAGGTGCCGACGACGAAGGTACGCAGAGGTGTAATTACTTGCCTGAGGTGACCCAGCCCGGGGAGCGCCGGGACCAGGATTCGAACCGGGGACTCCGGAGAGCGTGCTCTCAACCACTTTCGAAGCCACTATTGAGCCCTGACCGTGCGGCGAGTGCTGTGCCAGGTGCGTTCATTGTGCTGCCTCCGCCCTGGCAGACTCATCGCCCCGAGCCTCGTGCAGCATGGATGGCATTTGCTTTTCTCTGTTTGGTGGGTGAGGAGATCGAGGCTGGGGGCCTGAGCCTGCCAGGGCGGGGGGTGGAGTCGGAGTTCGGATCCCGGCCGGCCGGCCTCCCGGGCCCGTGCTCCGGCCACAGTCCCCCTCCGGGGCATCTCCGAGTCCCCGCCTGACCCTCTGTTTCTCACACTTAACCTTCTGAACACACAGGTTTGGTTGCCAGGACGACCACTCATCAACAACATGAAAGGCAAATGACTTTTCAAACATTCTACAGCTAGGATGACTTCTTTTTTTTTTTTCATTTTTTTTTAAAAACCTGTCAAGGTGATTTGTAATATAAAGGAGAATGTTGATATGGGCAAGACATCTATTTTGGGCAGTAAATCAATATTTCGAGGGTGATGGAGGGAAAGCTGACAGACTGCCGATCCAAGCGCTCCCTAGGAGGGGAGCAGGACATGCTATTACCCCTACTTTATAGATGAGGAAACGCAGGCCCAGAGGCTTAGAGGCCCAGAGTGCCCGGCCCCGAGGCCTTTGTGCCCCACGGCCGTGGACAGCTGCCTTGGTGGGTGGGGTCAGGCTCGGTTGTGCCCCAGCAGTCACACGGAGGGGTGACGAGCACATGCAAATACACCGGGGGCAGTGGGAAGGGAGAAAAGGAGAGAAACGGGTCCCCTCCGAGGAGACTCTCTAGGGCTGGGGCTGAGAGCTGGGGTGGGGGAGAGGACTCAGTCTTCATCCCCCAAACCTCAGGCGGTAGCAGCACCTGTGACACTAGCTGGGGGTGGAGATAAGTAAGAGAGCCCATAGGAACCTCTCCTCGCGGTGCCTGACACCCAGAAGCACTCAGCAATGGCTAGAAGGTGTTTTCTATCGGTGTCATGCCTGGTCACCCCAGTGCCTCATGAAAACAACCTCTTCAAGAAGTGGACGCCATGACCTTACAAAGCCGGGCTCTTTTCCATTCTTCCCCTTGTCTGTCCGAGGTCAGAAACCTGGCATCACCGCTGAGACATCCGTTTCCTTCATGCCCTGTGTTTTAAGGAGTCACCTTTGGATTTGTGTCCTCTGTCCCAACCCATGCTTCCATGCTTCCGTCACCCCCTGGTCAGATTTCCTGAGTAACTTTCCCGCGGACCGCCCAGCGTCAGACGAACCCTGGAATCACTTGGCCGTGCTTCATAGCAACGCCCCTCGGGGTCCCTCCACCAAGGGACTGGCAGCTCTGGCAAGGAGAGTGTCCCCTTGAGAGCGTCGCTCACACACACACACCTGCCCCCTGCACCCCGCTTTAAACCTGGGATTGCACATGCTCCTTTGTGTAGGTGCATTAGATGAGATTATTTAGCACGACTGCATTTTCGCTAATTAAATCTGAGAACATGCTGCTTGGAATTATTAACAGCCACTGCAAGGATAATATGTCCATTAAAATCAGCCTGACTTTCATTTTTATTATGGTTTTAATTACCTGAACCCTTGGCACCTTTGTACTGATGAAGAGCGATACGAGGAGATTGCCCGGTCGGATGCCCGCTGCCTCTGTGAGAAGCTCTGGGGTCATCTGCCTGGTGCCCTCCGGGATGCTCCACTGACCCCTGGTTGGACTGAAGTTCCTTGCAGGGTCGGGGTGAGGTCAGTAGCAGCGTGGCTGCCCCTAAAGGTCGCGTGGGTTGCCACTCCCACCCATCGTCCTTCTCCTAAAACCAAAGGTGTGCCACTCCACTTGGAGATCCACCCGAGGAGGCTTTGAGTTTCCCAGTAGATCTCAGCTTGGGGTTTTGTTAATATTTTGTGTAGAAATATGGGGAAAAGTGATGGGAAGCTGACGTCCCCTGACAAAGCCATCGCCATTCCCCACCTCCCCTGTACTGTCAGAGGTACCACAAATTCCTTGCTTGTATCAGGTTCTAAGCCCCCACTTTGCAGATGAGAAAACTGAGGTTAAAACGACTTGCCTGCGGTCGCACAACTCACTAGCTGTGGAGCCGGGATGAATCCCAGGCTTTAGGGCTCCTCAGGCCCTGCCTCTCCCCTTGTCCCGTGGGACCATACGACCCCGGACTTCCGCGGTTAGGGCCGCGTCTGCTCCTCGTTGCAGAAAAGGTCAGAGGTCGCATTTGAACCCAGGCCTGGCTAACGCCTCAGTCATGCACACTCCCCAGACGTTTTCTTTGAGTAATGACGGTTGTTACCACAGTAAAAACGACATCGTCCCCACCTCAAGGCGCTCCAGCCCAGAGCTGGACAGGGACCTGGGAAATGAGACGCAGCGTGACAGCATGCCCTGCAGGGGGAAACGAAACTGCTTGTGCCCAGAGCCCTCGCCCAGCCTGGGGCAGCGGGCAATGGCGACCTGGGGCGGCGGGGCAGTGGCGGCCTGGGGCGGCGGGCAGTGGCGGCCTGGGGCGGCGGGGCAGTGGCGGCCTGGGGCTGCGGGCAGTGGCGGCCTGGGGCGGCGGGCAGTGGCGACCAGAGGGTGGCGCTCTCTCAGCTGAGACTTGAAGGGAGCACAGGATGTGGGGGAAGATGGGGGCAGGGAGCACATCATGTGCTCCTCCTCAGAGCAGGAGGCGCGCATCGTGCATGTCTCCCACACGTTCTTTATTCCCCTGGATTCCTTGGTTTTCTTTCTGGGATTTTCTTTCCGAATGCAAACTCACTGGAGTACCTCTCGTCCTTCTCATTGAACAGTCTGACTTAATTTATGATGTATTAAGTCAGGGATCTGGGGCGACATTCACGCCTGGGCTCGTGGTGAGATTGATGTTCCTGTGGCCCCACCGTGCGCACGTCTCCGAGCTTCTCCCATGCGTGTTAAAAATAAATCCGGGAGCCAGGGCAACCGCCTTAGGTGGCTTCCCCGGTGGCTCTGGCCTGGCGGCTTCTCTTAAGCTCCCCTGCTTCCGCGGCAACCAGACCGGAGGAGTAAGCCCCTCCGGGGTCTGGTGGAATGGCTCCACGGCACGACCCCGGTGACCGCCCGCCTCGGTTCAGGCACCTTCTCCGGGAGAGGAGAAGCCAAGCAGAGACCCAAATGCTGGGGCTGGAGGTGACGGCTCGTCAGGAAGCTGGCTCCGAAGGCAGAGTACCGTGGTTTGGGGGGAGCACCCGCCTTTGCCTGGCAGGTCCTGGCTCCGCTTTTCTATCTTGTCTCCAGTGCCATCCGTCCATCCACTTCCCTGTCCGTCCGTTCACCCCCCGATGGCACTTTGCGTCCTTTGTATGAGGCGTTGTGCTCTGACCTTGCCACCGTCTAATTGGATGACAGTGCTGCTTGTAAACAGTCCCTCCAGGCCCTCTGTCACCCGTCACCAGGCTGCATGCTGGTGAGGCTGGTGCCTGGGGCCGACTCTGAGCTCCCTCACGTCTCCTACGTGTCCATCTGGGTCTGTGCCCAGGGGCACCCTAGCATATTGGTGGGTGGGGGAAGCTGAGCTCTCTCCCTCTTCCATCCTGTGGCAGGGACACAGGTAGGCCATGTCCCTCCACAGGAGGTCACTGCTCCTGCCAGGTGGCTCATTCACGTGGCTTTCTCTCTGGGTTCCAGCGGCTGTTGGCGCTGACCCTTCAGGCCTTCCCTGGGTGGTGACGCACCCCCCGCCCCGCAAGGTCCCCTCCCCTGCCCGGGTGCTGTACAGTCCTTGTTACTGCCCCTACACTCTGCATACGCTGCACTGAATATCCTGTATTATCTCATTTAACTCAGGTTGTCCAGGGGGAGTGTGCTGTTTTCAGGCGTCCCCCGACCAATAGAGTGCAGTAAGCACTTAGCAATCACCACCCTCGTAAACGGCGGCACGCAGACAGCACACCCCGACTTGTTCAAGGTGACATGGCGATTACGTGACACGGCCAGAACCTGAATGCGGGTTTGCGTGACTCCGGAACTCAAGGTTTCATACTATACAGAGACACCTCCCCCGGCCCCGGCCCCCTACCCCGGTGTCCTGTAATCTCCTCTAGTCTCTACACCTGCCATGTGACATAGGCGCCATCTCTGTTTCATAGGGAAAGAAACTGAGGCTTAGACAAATCAACCGCAGGTTTATGGGGCCGGAATCCAGATGTTAAACTTGGTCTCTGTGCTTCCTGGGTTCCAGGTGACAGGGACTGCAGACATAGAGGTGAAGGTTGTTTGTCTTGAGACTAAGACATGGTGAATAGTTCAGTCCATCCGTTTTGTTTCGTTTTGTTTTCTGGTAAAAATTGCAAAGGACCACTGTCAAACTGAGCATAGGGCGTAGCTAAAGTCACGTGGTCAAGTAAACTGAAGATGAAAGCTGGCGTGGAGGGGGTTTGAGAGAGGGGCCGCATCTGATGAGTTGTCACAGGGGTCCCCGGGTCTGCTCTGCGTTCCTGCTGTCCGCAGGTCTCGGTCTAAATAGGATGGAGTGCTTCGTTTTTCCTTACAACAGTAGTAGTTGTTTATTTTAAAAAGTTGAAAAGTATAGATTAGTTAGACATATATATGTGTGTATCAGAGAGAGAGAGACCCATCATCCCAAAATGATCACCGTTAGTAGTTGGATACTGTGCTTCCATCTTCTTCCTCTGCATACATTTGTGTGGATGTGTTTTTATCCTGTTTGATTATATACAGGGGTAATTTAAACAAAAGCAATTTTAAAACTTGCTTTCTTTTAACATATGCACGTTGCTTTTTAGTAGATCTCAATCTACATTGTCAATTGTATAGTGTGCCATCCCATAAAGAATATTATGCTAACTAATTAAAAAATAAGAACGTGTTTTTAAAACACCATGTTTTAATTAACTGTTAAATGTTTGAGTATTTGTATTGTTTCTCTTGCTTTACTTTTATAACATGGTAATAAAAAAACACATTTCAGAATAAAACTCTGGTTTCTTGTTTTTAAGTGTGACTGTTTTTTTAGAACAATGTCCTCCAAATGGAATGACAAAGACAGAAGGGATGAATATTTTTTGAATCTTGACAAGGTGGCCACATTTTCCACTCAAGAGTCCATTGCAAGTGTTAACTTCATTAAAATAGGGCGTGTGCTCTGGCTCACAGGCAGACTCCTGTGGTAAGCGAGGATGGGGCCCCCACCCTAGTGACCTTCACAGGTGACCCGTCCCTTTGAAAGTCCTCATCACACTGGTATCATGTGTTATTTTTAGCTTTGACTTTGGGTACCAGGTGGTACCAAGAAAGTGTGACTTGCTTTCAGCTCTGCCCACCTGTGGGCCGTTTCTTGTTTTGTTCGTTTGTTTTTTTGGTGTGTGTGTGTGCGTGTGTGTGTGCGTGTGTGTGTGCGTGTGTGTGTGCGTGTGTGTGTGCGTGCGCGCGCGTGTGTGCGTG